>ONZH01010819.1:0-75430 GCA_900303285.1 Rhinella marina | reverse complement strand
CATGACTTTTTAGATGGAGATTGCATGTGGTCACGTACTCCCTGGAACCCCATAGTCACCCCTTCTCTGATGTGCTAGCCCACAACATTCTCTGCCCCAATTCGCAAGACCTTTTGCTGTTTCCGTGTGTTGACAGTGTGGATTTACCAGTGTTGTCTGAGGAGGTGGTGGACAATGGCGAGACACAGGTGTCGGGGGGTGAGGTAGTTGTATGGGAAGCAAGTTACAGTGGGGACTCCTTGGGGGGGACTTTCTCATGATGGGACAGATTCAACTTGGGTGGATCAGGCACAGGAACAGATTAATTTTTTGGGGGGTTTATTTAACTTTTATTTAGCAAAAATAACCACAGAGATATTCATTCGTTATCTTCTCAGCGCAGTCTGGCGTTGGGGTTCGTCACTTTGATGGCGAGCTGTGCCGCTCTCTCCACAACGGTCTGTAGGTTCTTAGATGGAGACTTTGTTGGCGATTTCAGTACAGAAGGACTTGTTGCTCATCCACAGAACCTCGACCTCCTTGACATTGTGGAATTTGCGGGTGGACCAGGAATTTGCGGAACCCTGTGGGCAGCATGTGTTTGGTCTTCTACTTGCTACCGTATCCAATGTTGGACAATATAGATTCGCAAGTAATATTATTTTTCACACCTATCCCAAAAATGTATGCAGTTTGCGCAAATAAAACTGGAAACAGGAACTGGAGAGAGGGCCTGTAGGTGGGGGGGCAGGCTGGGAGGAAGGAGGTTGAGCTGGAAGAGCCAGGGGAGTGCCCCCTGGGGCTAGCGTGTGTGGTGGTGACAACAGCCGGATGTAGCTAGAATGACGACGCAGGACCCCAACTTAAAAATTTAGCATCAACCGGTACAATTGTCAATTATGAGCTTGATCAAGTGTGGTATGTGTTCTATGTATACTACTCAGTTTAATACCGTATATGACAGCTATCCGGAAAAATAGTTTGGAGAGAGAGAAAGATAGGAAAAATACGTAAATTGTTTCGAGAGAGGGCCTGTAGGTGGAACTCTGGAAAAATTGTTTGGACAGAGGGCCTGTAGGTGGACCTCCGGAAAAATTGTTTGGAGAGAGGGCCTGTAGGTGGACCTCCGTTAAAATTGTTTAAACAGAGGGCCTATAGGTGGACCTCCGGAAAAATTGTTTGGAGAGAGGGCCTGTAGGTGGAACTCCGGAAAAATTTTTTGGACAGAGGGCCTGTAGGTGGACCTCCGGAAAAATTGTTTGGAGAGAGGGCCTGTAGGTGGAACTCCGGAAAAATTGTTTGGACAGAGGGCCTATAGGTGGACCTCCGAAAAATTGTTTGGACAGAGGGCCTATAGGTGGACCTCCGGAAAAATTGTTTGGAGAGAGGGCCTGTAGGGGGCCTTCCTGAAAATTGTTTGAAGAGAGGGCCTGTAGGTGGACCTCTGGAAAATTGCTTTAATAGAGGGCCTGTAGGGGGCCCTCCTGAAAAATTGTGCTAAAAGAGTGCCAGTTGGACCTCTAAAAAATTGCGTTTTTTGGGTCAGCGTTAGGCAAAGACGATATGGAGGAGGAGGAGGAGTAGAGAAGAGGAGTAGAGAAGAGGAAGCGGATACATAAGTTATTTAAATCTTTAGCTGCTTTCCCCCGGAGGAGATTTGAATTCCGGTGAAATCCAGGCTTTGTTCATTTTAATAAGCGTCAGCCTGTCAGCGCTGTCAGTTGACAGGCGTGTACGCTTATCGGTGATGACGCCACCAGCTGCACTGAATACCCGCTCTGACAGCACGCTAGCGGCAGGGCAGGCCAGCACCTCCAAGGCGTACATCGCCAGTTCAGGCCACGTGTCCAGCTTTGAAACCCAGTAGTTGTATGGAGCAGAGTGATCGCTACGGACGTTGGTATGGTCAGCTAGGTACTCCCTCACCATCTTTCTGTACAGCTCCCCCCTACTCTGCCTAGACTGGGGACAGGTGACAGTGTCTTGCTGGGGTGACATAAAAGTGGCAAAGGCCTTGGAGAGCGTTCCCCTGCCAGTGCTGGACAAGCTGCCTGCTCGCCTCCTCTCCCCCACTACTTGGCCCACAGAACCATGCCCTCTGCCACTAGCGGCGTCAGATGGGAAGAATTGTTTCAGCTTGTGCACCAGGGCCTGTTGATATCTATTCACTCTCATACTCCTTTCCTCTGCAGGGATGAGAGTGGAAAGGTTCTGCTTGTACCGTGGGTCCAGGAGAGTGAACACCCAGTAATCGGTGTTTGAAAAAATTCTTCTAACGCGAGGGTCACGGGATAGGAAGCCTAACATGAAGTCTGCCATGTGTGCCAGAGTCCCAACACGCAAGAATTCCCTCTCCTCACTGGCCTGACTCTCCATTTCCTCCTCCTCCAAGTCCTCCTCTTCAGCCCATACACGCTCAAGAGTTAAGGACTGAGCACTGGTACCCTCTACTGTCTCGCCGACATTCTCTTCCTCTTCCTCCTCATCCTCATCCCCCTCCTTCGATACGCGCTGAGAAACAGACCGGAGGGTGCTCTGGCTATCAAGCGACGTATCTTCCTCCACCGTCTCTTGTGACAAGCGCAAAGCATCCGACTTGATGCTGAGCAGTGTGTTTTTCAACAGGCAAAGCAGCGGGATGGTGAGGCTGATAATGGCGGCATCGCCGCTGACCATCTGTGTTGACTCCTCAAAGTTGCTCAACACCTGGCAGATATCAGACATCCACGTCCACTCCTCATTGTAGACTTGAGGAATCTGAGAGACCTGACTACCAGTTCTGGTGGAAGATGACATCTGGCAGTTTACAATCGCTCTGCGCTGCTGGTAAACTCTGGATAACATGTTTAATGTGGAATTCCATCTCATGGGCACGTCGCACAACAGTCGGTGAGCGGGCAGTTGTAGGCGGCGCTGCGCTGCCCTGAGAGTGGCAGCATCTGTGCTCGACTTGCGGAAATGCGCACAGATGTGGCGCACCTTGGTGAGCAAATCAGACAGATTGGGGTATGTCTTGAGGAACCGCTGAATTATTAGATTGAACACGTGGGCCAGGCATGGCACATGTGTCAGTCTGCCGAGTTGCAGAGCCGCCACCAGGTTACGCCCGTTGTCACACACAACCATGCCTGGCTTGAGGTTTAGCGGTGCCAGCCACACATCGGTCTGCGCTGTGATGCCCTGTAACAGCTCTTGGGCGGTGTGCCTTTTGTCACCTAAGCTCAGCAGTTTGAACACCGCCTGCTGGCGCTTACCCATGGCACTGCTGCTGCGCCTAGAGCTACCGACTGAAGGCGCCATGCCCACGGATGGTAATTCGGTGGAGGAGGAGGAGGGGTCGAAGGTGGAGGAGGCATAGTACGTCTGAGAGACCGTGACCGAGGTAGGCCCCGCAATCCTCGGTGTGGGCAGTACATGAGCGGCCCCAGGGTCATTCTCGGTCCCAGCCTCCACCAAGTTAACCCAATGTGCCGTCAGTGAGATATAGTGTCCCTGCCCGGCAGCACTTGTCCACGTGTCCGTGGTTAGGTGGACCTTCTCAGAAACAGCGTTGGTCAGGGCACGGATGATGTTCTGTGACACGTGCTGATGTAGGGCTGGGATGGCACATCGGGAAAAATAGTGGCGGCTGGGGACCGAATACCGAGGGGCAGCCACCGCCATGAGATTGCAAAAGTCCTCGGTCTCTACCAGCCTATAGGGCAGCATCTCCAGGCTAAGCAATTTGGAGATGTGGACGTTGAGGGCTTGGGCATGTGGGTGGGTGGAACTGTATTTCCTCTTGCGCTCCAGCGGCTGCTGTAAAGACAGCTGAACGCTGCGCTGGGACACGATGGTGGACACTGTGGAGGATCGTGGAGGCGAAGGTGTGGTTTTCCGGCGGGAGGCGCTCGTGCCGGGGTCCTGGGCAGGGGGTTGACTAGCAGAGGCAGCGAGTGACACAGGGGGTTGACTAGCAGAGGCAGCGAGTGACACAGGGGAAGGAGCAGTGGTGTGACCCGCAGGAGGTGGTGAACGGCCTTGGTTCCATTGAGTGGGGTGTTTAGCACTCATATGCCTGCGCATGTTGGTGGTAGTTAGGCTAGTAGTGGTGGCAACCCTGCTGATCCTGGTGTGGCACAGGTTGCACACCACAGTCCGTCGGTCATCCTCACTTTCTTTAAAGAACCTCCAGACTTGCGAACATCTAGGCCTCGCCACGGGAGCTTCACTACGTGAAACAGTTGCTGCTAATGCACCAGCTCTGGCCCTGCTTCTCCCTCTGGCCACACCACTGCCTCTTACAACCTGTTCTGGTGCAGCACTCGCCTCCGCCTCAGAAGCACTGTCTTCACTCGGCAAATCAACCCAGTTTGGGTCAGTCACCTCATCATCCTCCGATTCCTCAGTCTGCTCCCCCCTCGGAATTCCTACCCTAACAACAACTTCACCACTGTCTGACAACCGTGTCTCCTCATCGTCTGACTCCTCTTTACAAACTTCTTCCACTAACTCAACATTGTCATCATCATCACCCACAGACTGCGACAGTTGGAAAACTTGGGCATCGGGAACGAGTTCAGCAGCAACCTGAGAAGTGGTTTGTGACTCTGGGAAGGGTCCAGAAAACAGTTCCTGAGAGTATGCCGGATCACATTCCAAATTTTCCTGGGAGGGGGCAGACTGGGGGGAAGGAGGTTGAGGTGGAGGAGCCAGAGGAGTGCTCCCTTGGGTAATGTGGGTGGACTGCGTGGAAGACTGACTGGTGGACAAATTACTTGAAGCATTGTCCGCAATCCACGAGATCAGCTGTTCGCACTGTTGTGGTTTCAACAGTCCTCTACCACGTGTCCCTGTAAGTTGAGACATGAAGCTAGGGAGTGTAACTCTGCGGCGTTCCACAGCTCCCTTATCAGCAGATACTGTCTCACCCTGCCCAGGACCACGGCCTCTGCCCCCTGCAGTAATTGAATGCCCACGCCCACGCCCACGCCCTCGTCCTCGACCCTTAGCCCTGGGGTTCAACATTTTTTGTATATAATTGTATGATATAAAAAAAAAATTAAATGGGCCTGGTGTACTGAAACCCACAAACTTGTTCAGTCTGGTAGAATTAAGTGACGTACAGAAAGTGTCACCTGGACAGTATATACGGATGGGAGCTAGTGTACTGAACTGTGACACACAGAAAGGTTACACGCAGCTGAGTAAAATGGATATTTATCACTGAGCTAAAAGAACTGAAAAAATAATTATTTTTTTTTAATTTGTTTATTTGGGAACGTGACGTGCAAGAACTATGGTAGAACTCACTGACACCCTGTTAACGGTGGCTATTTAGTCTGCGACCCAGACAAATGTCGCACAGAGAATTTTCTGGATCAAGCTGTATATTGGTAGCAAATGACTTGGTTGTATTCTGTGACGTACAGAAAGTGTCACCTGGACAGTATATACGGATGGGAGCTAGTGTGCTGAACTGTGACACACAGAAAGGTTACACGCAGCTGAGTAAAATGGATTTGTATCACTGAGCTAAAAATACTGAAAAAATAATTTTTTTTTTTTTTTTGTTTTTTTGGGAACGTGACGTGCAAGAACTATGGTAGAACTGACTGACACCCTGTTAACGGTGGCTATTTAGTCTGCGACCCAAACAAATGTCGCACAGAGAGTTTTCTGGATCAAGCTGTAGAAGATATTGGTAGCAAATGACTTGGATGTATTCTGTGACGTACAGAAAGTGTCACCTGGACAGTATATACGGATGGGAGCTAGTGTACTGAACTGTGACACACAGAAAGGTTACACACAGCTGAGTAAAATGGATTTGTATCACTGAGCTAAAACAACTGAAAAACTATTTTTTTTTTATATTTTTTTTTTATATTTTTTTTTAAATTTTGTTTTTTAATTCCAAAATGTATTTATTGGATTAATTGCAAAAATGGAGAAATTGTAAGTACATTACAGGAGTGTACATAGAAAGCATATTTCTCCTATGAGTATGTATGCGTATAAATTACAAAGTATACATAAGTATGAACATAACAATTGTGTAACAAAACAAGGTTATCAATAAACATGAGTTGTCTAATTCAGTCGCGACTATATCTAAAAAAAAAAAATAAAAAATAAAAAATAGTCTTCCAGACTCCCCCGGTCAAGGGTAATGTAGAATAGAGAAGGGGTAGGAGTATATTAAATAGCCCCCCACTGTTCAGGTTGTCTAATTAGAGAGACAAATAATATTGTAAGTTAGGAGAGTTGGAACAGTTCAGCCAGGAATTCCATACTTGCGAATAGCGCTCCCTGGTATCATTTAGTGTAGCGTTTAGTTTTTCATACAGCGCAATGGTATTAATTCTTTGGATATTTGCTGTTATCGAGAGAGAAGGTGTGCGCCATTTGGATGCAATATGAATCCTGGCTGACAACAAAATGAATTGGAGAAGTTTATATTCTGTATAGTTGAAAGTTGGTGGTTTAAGGCCTAATAGAAATATAGGAGCCGACAGGGGAAGATCTTTCCTGAATACTTCATATAACCCTCTTTTAATATTATTCCAGAACCGACGGACAACCGGGCATGTCCACCATATATGAAGGGTGTTTCCTATGGTCTGGCATCCCCTAAAACAGAATGGGGAGACTGTTGGATAGATAGCATGTAATCTGGAGGGAACAAAATAAGTCCTATGAAGAATCTTCAAGGAGGTTTCCATTAGAGTAACCTGCCAGCTCCCTTTACTAATCATAGTACAGCATTCAAACCATTGTTCCATGGTAAGAGTCTCTCCCAAGTCAACCTCCCAGCCGTGCATGAATGCTAATTTGGCATCAGGGGGTGATGCATTTAATATAGAATAAATAGAGGAAAGTGAACCCTTCTCTAAAGCTCTGTATTTACAGAGTCTTTCAAATGGTGTGTACACTATTACATTGGTGGCTGGGATCTGAGACGTTAGGAAATGGAAGACCTGGGAGACTCTAAAGAATTCAGAGGGTGGGGGAGAAAAATTAGAAATAAAATATGCCCTGGACATGAGCTGAGATCGTAGTAGAAAGTCACCAATACAGCGTAGTCTGGTATGTTTCCACCAAACAAATGCAGTTGGCGGTAAGCCAGGTGGAAATAGGGGGTTTCTGAATAATGGTAGTAAGGGGGAAACAGGACTTTGCAATTTATATTTGAATCTAACCTTCCTCCAAAGCTGAAGCATGAGGTAGGGAATTTTCGCGGCCGGATCAATTGTCCACAAAGGGATGTCAGGTGACCATATTAATGCTAACGGAGAAGCAGGTTGTAATAAATCGGACTCTAAGATAACCCATTGTGGGATGTGGGAAGGGACATTAAACGAGACCAACTGCGATAGTCTAGCTGCAATATAGTATTTGTAAAGATGAGGGACTGAAAGTCCACCTACACTCTTATGCAGGTGCATTACATGCCTAGCTATCCGTGGTCTCTTATAAGCCCATATGAAGCGGAAAACTTCAGTCTGTAAAGTTCTCAGAGCAGAGCCTGTTATTGGCGTGGGAAGAGATCTGAATAGATACAATATTCTCGGCAATGTGACCGTTTTGACTGTATGTATCCTGCCTAACCACGATAGAGTAGGGTAGTTCTAAATTTTGTTTTTTTGGGAACGTGACGTGCAGGAACTATGGTAGAACTCACTGACACCCTGTTAACGGTGGCTATTTAGTCTGCGACCCAGAGAAATGTCGCACAGAGAGTTTTCTGGATCAAGCTGTAGATGATATTGGTAGCAAATGACTTGGTTGTATTGTGTGACGTACAGAAAGTGTCACCTGGACAGTGTATACGGATGGGAGCTAGTGTGCTGAACTGTGACACACAGAAAAGCTACACGCAGCTGAGTAAAATGGATTTGTATCACTGAACTAAAACAACTGAAAAAATAATTTTTTTTTTATATTTTGTTTTTTTGGGAACGTGACGTGCAGGAACTATGGTAGAACTGACTGACACCCTGTTAACGGTGGCTATTTAGTCTGCGACCCAGACAAATGTCGCACAGAGAGTTTTCTGGATCAAGGTGTAGATGATATTGGTAGCAAATGACTTGGTTGTATTCTGTGACGTACAGAAAGTGTCACCTGGACAGTATATATGGATTGGAGTGAGTGTGCTGAACTGTGACACACAGAATGGTTCCACACTGCTGTGTGCAATGGATTTGTATCACTGAGATAGAACAATAAAAAAAAAACAGGGTTAGATATGGCGATAGCTGCACTACTAGTGCCAGCCTGCCAGCCAAGCCAGGAGACAAAAAAAAAATGTCTTCTAGCCCTTAGAAGGGCTGTTGGGTTCTTTGTGGGTGATTCCTGCCTAACAGAGAACTAAATGCAGGCCCTAACACTCTCCCTGAAACGCAGCAGCTCTATCCCTAACGACATCCAGACAGCATCTGAGCCGAGCACCGCGGCCAGTCACTAGTATATTCCAGGGTCACCTGATCAGGCCAGCCAACCCCTGCTATCGACATGTAAGGGCCCCACGTGATGCTGGGTGTACCGAAGAGTCTCCTGGCTTGTGATTGGCTGTGTTTATAGGCGCCAAAAAAGCACGATACGGAAGTTGCCATTTCCTCGAGTATGGCAAGATACTCGTCCGAGCAGCGAGCACTTACGAGTACCCTAATACTCGAACGAGCACCAAGCTCGGACAAGTATGCTCGCTCATCTCTAGACATGACTAATATTATAAAAACTGAAATCAGACTTTATTGATCCAAGGGTCGATCAGGTCAACAATTTCTTTACATAACAACTCACATTTACAGCAATTTTATAAATTATTTTTTAAATAGCATTACATTTTTCATGATGAAAAACACCTCATGAAAGGAAGGACATCAGTACATTACTTCAAGATATCTTTATTGATAATTCTGTGGTAAAGTGGCTGCTTTTGTGTTTTCTGTAATTCAATTTTAATCATTTTCTAGATCTTGATAGAATGTGTCCTTGGAAAACTTACATTCTGAGGCAAACAAATTCATAAAGTGTGTCAGTTATGTAATGCGTTTAGCTTGAAGTCCAAGAAACATACATTAAATAGTGTCTGCCGCATTATCTAAAACTGGAAAGAGAACCCAGCATAGAAATATTTAAGATTTAGTACATGAATACACAAAAATGAAAACCTAGGAAAAGTGAGTGAAAGCATGTAAATTTAGATAGGTCTTCTTCTATTAAAGGGTGCAAAAGGAATTTGTAAAATCATAAAAAGAAAAAGCAATATTGTAAGTGTGTTTTCTTTATAATCATGTGAAGGTTCTTTCTTCATATATTGTATATAGGGTAATACAATAGTTGTGTTCCATTTTTGTGAACAAATTGCAAAAGCATTTGAGTTCATTTTGTGGCATAGTTGTGCCCATTGGTTTTGCTACTTCATTTGCCTATTGAACAACTAGACAATAATCAGAATGATTCAAAAAATTAGGGCCCTTCCTGAACGGCTAAAATGTCAGTCTTAATAAATGATCCCCTTTATATTAACTCAAATAAGAAACTAACCGACTTAATTAAAATATCAAGTGTCCATATCCTTTAAATGAATAGTGTAATGCCAGACACAACATTTGAAAAGGTGCACTATTTCTGGGGGGAAAAAGCAGCCTTTCTCCTAATTAGTGATGAGTAAAGCGAGCCTCGGATACTAGATCTGAAGTTACTTCACTCAAATCTTCGGTGTAATGTTATACGAAGATCCAAGATTTTTCTGAATAAGTAAAATAGTAACATAGTTCATAAGGCTAAAAAAGACATCTGTCCATCCAGTTCGGCCTGTTATCCTGCAAGTTGATCCAGAGGAAGGCAAAAAAACCCTGTGAGGTAGAAGCCAATTTTCCTCACTTTAGAGGGAAAAAATTGCTTCCCGACTCTAATCAGGCAATCAGAATAACTCCCTGGATCAATGACCCATCTAATAGCTATAGCCTGTAATATTATTTCATCCAGGCCCCTCTTGAACTCTTTAAGTGAACTTACCATCACCACCTCCTCAGGCAGAGAGTTCCATAGTCTCACTGCTCTTACCGTAAAGAATCCTCTTTTATGTTTGTGTACAAACCCTCTTTCCTCCAGACACAGAGGATGTCCTCTTGTCACAGTCACAGTCCTGGGGATAAATAACTGATGAGAGAGATCTCTGTACTAACCCCTGATATATTTATACATAGTTATAAGATTTTCCCTTAGTCATCTTTTTTCCAAAGTGAATAACCCTAATTTTGGTAATCTTTCTGGGTACTGTAGTCCACCCATTCCAGTTATTACTTTAGTTGCCCTCCTCTGAACCTTCTCCAGCTCTGCTATGTCTGCCTTGTTCACAGGAGCCCAGAACTGTACACGGTACTCCATGTGTGGTCTGACTAGTGATGTGTAAAGTGATAGGACTATGATGCAACCCATTATCTTATTGGCCTTGGCAGCAGCTGTCTGACACTGGTTTCTATAGCCTAGTTTTCTGTTTACTAAAATTTCTAAGTCCTTTTCCAAGTAAGTGTTACCCAGTATTTTACCATTTAGTATGTACGGGTGACTTGCATTATTCCTTCCCATGTGCATAACTTCACATTTGTCAGTGTTAAACCTCATCTGCCACTTCTCTGCCCAAGTCTCCAATCTATCCAGATCCATCTGTAGCAGTATACTGTCCACTTCAGTGTTAATTACTTTACACAGTTTAGTGTAATTTGCAAAAATTGATATTTTACTGTGCAAGCCTTCTACAAGATCATTAATAAATATATTGAAGAGAATAGGGCCCAATACTGACCCCTGTGGTACCCCACTATTGACAGTGACCCAATCTGATTATGTACCATTAATAACCACCCTCTGTTTTTTATCACTGAGCCAGTTACTTACCCACATACAGACATTTTCTCCCAGTCCAAGCATTCTCATTTTATATACTAACCTTTTATGTGGTACCGTGTCAAATGCTTTGGAGATGTCCAGATATACGACACCCATTGATTTACGATTGTCAAGTCTACAACTTACCTCCTCATAGGAACTGATAAAATTAGTTTGACATGACCCATCCCTCATGAAGCCTGTTATTTGCTTATTTTCACTGAGGTACTACATGATAGCATCTCTTAGAAAACCTTTAAACAGTTTGTCCATGACAGATGTTAAACTTACCTTTCCGTGCTCCATTTTTGAACCCTTTTTGAATATTGCCCTCACATTTGCTATGTGCCAATCCTACGGAACACTCCATGTCAATATAGAGTCCTTAAATATCAGAAATAAGGGTCTGGCTGTGGCTGTATTTAATTCTCTTAGGATACGGGGGTGTATGCCATCTTTTCCCCGGCGATTTGTCTATTTTAATCTTTTTAACCACCTAACTGTTTTGCCCGAGTACAGTTCGGACAGTGTGAAAAGTAGCTAACTGGAGGGGAGGGCTGCTTTACATGGTAATATCTCCTCAATGGTAGCAGCTAGAAACATGCAACTGGTCTTGTATGAAAGCTGACAGTCCAGGCTTTCATTCAAGACCAAAGCATCTAAAGTCCAAGCATAGGAGAAATCACTGTTAGAAATCAATTCGGGAATAATCGCGAGTAAAACCTTTTTTTACTTTCATTTTCAGCTGCATTCACAGCATCCCGATTCCGATCAGTGATATCTTTCACTGTTCTGAACATATTGCTGTCATATTGTTGAAAGCTTGGAATTAGTGTTGATCGAGCATCGCGATGCTCGGGTGCTATGGCCGAACACTAGGTGGTGCTCGAGTGCTCGGCCGAGCACCCAAGTATAATGGAAGTCAATGGGAGAACCCGAGCACTAAACCAGGTACCCCCTGCTCTGAAGAGGGGAGGGTGTCTGGTTCATAGGGAAAGTTGAGAAAATGGTAGAAACACCACTGAAATGGTTTGGGAACAGCATGGGGAGGATGTCTGGATGCATCATGGACTCCGAAGTCGCTGCTATTAACGATGTTGTCTGAGTATTACGCCATTTTTACGGAATGACAAGAATACCCCCAAAACCAAATATAACATCGATTTTAGAGGAAATATTGTTAGGAAACATATATTTACTTGCACATAAAGCACAAGTGCTGCCAAAAATTACAAGGAAGAGGCACTCCGATACAACCGGTATATCACATAAAGGAAGGCCTCATTCACATTGTGATATAACAGTAGACTTTTGGGTCTTTTCAACAGAACAACTAGAGTTGCCTAGCCAAATCCTATCCCTATACTATCTGTGCCTCCTGGCGCAAACGTTATACAGCAGACGCAGCTGAGGTACTGTTGCCTTGATTAACGGCAGAAAAAATATCAACGGATGTCAGGTATATAGCCTACAGAAACATTATAATAGACACGCTGTGCAGGTGGTGTTAGGGTCCCGACATCCCTGACACATGTAGATCCCAGTGGCTATGGTCGGCCATAGCCACTGGGATCTACATGTGTCAGGGATGTCGGGACACGTGAGTTTTGTATCCGGACTCTTTATATTGATGAACTAACCCGACCATATGTCGTATCGATGCCTACCTGCACATAGTCTATTGTGGATTTATTTATGTATCAGAGTTATTAAGTTTCTACTTTATCAGAGTTATTAAGTCTCCATGTTTTGTCCCCTGATGAACCCTTAATGAATAGAGAGGGGGAAACACGTTGGGACACAGGATGTTGTATGCATTAGTGTAAGGGCAACTGTAGTATTATCAGGGATAGGAACGGGGACGGAGTACCACTACCATCAAGTTGTAACTCCGGGCTGAGCTTGGCTGAGGGCCCACTACTAGGGTCAGCCTAGGGTGTCATCCTGTGGTCTCCTCCACTCCTCCTGGTTATACATATATTTCCTTTATATGCCTTTACATAGGATATTATTGGTGACAATTGGTTTGAAGTTTTGTGTGTTGGGGCTATTGAACCCCGTTTTATCCTGAATTGTTTATTAAAAGTTAATTTTTAGTCTTGCCCTCTGTGATTATAATTTGATTCAGCAAGACGGTTTGTGGAGGGACACACTACCGTGTCATCCATTGAGTTTGTGTTTATATTCACCGAAGTCTCTTGAGACTTTGGAAATAACTCACTTCACCTCATCGGAGGCCATACATTTTAATATTGTATGGAGATGGATCTCTGTACAGCATTAAACCGAAGTTTTGAATGAAGCGACTTCGGATGTTCGCTTATCCCTACTCCTAATATTGGACAATTCTTTAAACCCCTTACCGACTGCCATACGGCTATATACATCCTATCTGCATATGCCCTGTGCAGATAGCACATATATAAACATACAGGCAACACTTTAATCCCTGTGCTGATCAGCACTGGGATTAAAGCTACTGCTCCTGCAATCTAGCAGGAGCAGGTCGGGTCCTGGTTCACAGACAGAGCGGGGACCCTGAGGAGAAGACAAGAGCAGTTTATTACCGCTTCTGCCTTCTCCTGTGTCAGAGGAGAGCGGTACCTTAGAGCATGCAAGAGGGAGCAGGAAGCAGGAGAGCCTCTTCCTGTGTTAGTCCTGGCGGTCACGTGACTGCCTGGTGTCTCAGTCCAAGAGAAGTGCTGCAGGGTCTAAGGAAACCCTGATTAGCTCTCCATTTGTCTAAAGCCCCCACAGGGGGCTGTTTTCCCCTGTAACTGGGGCTCCTGTGAAGTGAAAAAGAGCAGTGAAAAAAAAGTGCTTAAAAAAAAAGTCAATGTTCTTCAGAGGTCTTTTACTGACCTCCTGGAGGACATACTATGTGGAAAAAATAAATTAATATATAAGTAAATAATAATAATACAAATACAAATTAAAAATGTTTAAAAAAAATTAAAAATGCAGTCGCCACTGGAAACTGTCACCATATTCACCCTGTTCAATAAAACCTACAGTGTATGAATTCTGTATGTGCTGCAGTGAAAACCACTATAGAAAAGCCTCGACTTCTGGACCTGTGTTCTAGTAAACTATCAAATCAATAAAGCAAAATATATTATATAAAAAATATTGTAAAAAATATATTTTTAGGACATTTCTAAAAGTTAAAAATGTTTAAAGGTTTATATACACCTTAACTACAGTATATTCTTGTAGTTAACTAATCACTAATGAAGTAATGGATAATCTAAAGTGACACATCCAAAATACGTTACACATCTACTGTGTTCAGGAGAAATTCAGCACTGCTTTAGGATAAAATATGTTGTTCTACTATGTAAATCTTCTATGTAACTAAGCAGAGAAAATTACCCACTAGCATATTTTTTTAGATATCCTTAAAACAAAATGTAACTCAATCTTGTAACTTTATAAACCTATTAAGTGGATTATTCTGAGAGCTCTAGCACACGGGATAGAGCTTTGCTATTCATTCTTTATTGAATGATAAAGAACCCCCTTTGGCAGGTTTTACATACAAATATAATATCTAGTCGGTGACTGCAATGACTGGATGCTTAAATTTAATAAGGTATTCAAATGTGCTTATAGGTTTAGATTTATGAGTCAGTTCTTACTGTCAAATACAGTTGGAGAAATGTAAACAAGCTGAACATGTTAAGATATTGATTTGAGTAAAAAATATATTGTTAATTTTTTATGATGACATCACCACACATCCCGTGTGATCATGTGGTGACGTCACTCTGGCTGTAGATCCTTTGGCGGATTTTCTTCAATCAAGATGAGAGCAGACAGTGGATGAGGTGAGTATTTTCACTTTTTTTAACCTATGATTAAGCCCTGAAAGTTTTCATGTGAGTCACAGATGCCACGATTAACATTGAAAACGTCATCTGAGGGATTTATTGTTGGGGGGGCAGCATGATCGCCATTCCCCGTCATTGAACCTGCTCCATACAATGGAAAGAGATTCATGACTAAGTCATTCATAACAAATCAAATATTTTGTTGAAGTTTGGTGAAGCAGCCAAATCAAATTTTTCTAAACTTCGATTGATTATATTTTTCAAAATAATTTCCATTTAAAGCAAATGCATTGTAGTTAGGTTGAGAATCGGCATGTGAAGTTTCCTAAGGTTGTATGTAGGGAGATAGAGGGAAGTTTACTAGTTCCCACTGAGTCTATCTCCAATCAGTCTATAAAGTCCGGCTTAAAGGGTGTACTTTCTCTATATATTTGTATCTCTTTAAATATCTATTCTTTTTAAAATGCAGCACTACAGGTTTCTAACTGTGGAGTTTAGGTTTTTTCCTTTAGGTAGACAGCCGGACTGTGTCTTAATTGTGATGAGGGCCCAGAGGTTTCTCGGCTAAATCATATGCAATAAAGTCTATAGCCCAGGCTCTTTGAGGTCTCCAGATTTATCATTATCATTAGCAAATATTACCTTTTCTGCCCAATATTTCCTACATTCTCCCTTTGTAATGGTCACTATAACCTCTGTTAAGTTCAGTTTTCTTTTCCTCGGAGACTGGCACTTATCTTCCAGAGCTGATGTCTCCCTGTCTGTTGCTACACTCTCTCACATAGCTAACACTCTGGCTCTCTGCAACATATTGACCCTGCATCTTCCTAGCAAGAGCCACATCGAGTTACTGTAGCTAAGAAACTAGCTGACCGATTCAATACCTACTCTACTCACACAACCTTTGGGATACAGAGTGCACAAAGTACAGCCTACACAACCTTTAGGATTGACTGTACACATATACAGTGGTGGGGACACTGCATTTATTTAAAGGACCTGATACAAACTTCATGGGGGATTAAAGTTTGCTGGTATGATCATTTGTGCACTATACAGTTTTCATATTGTCAGCATCGCATCCCTTTTTATATAAGATGATGTGCTGCTTAAAAATGCTTAAAGGAACACTACCATCAGAGTTTTTTCAATGACATATTAACTGCCACATTCAATTATTCTATATTATTATTATTATTATTATTATTATTATTATTTTACAAAAAAAAGATGAATGGTCTTCTGGATATAATTATTTGCTTTCACTACATGTATTCTTCCTGTCCCAACTCTTTAATTTTCTCAAACAGGATCTGGCTTGTTTGTTTTATTACATATACAATAGTAAATCTACAGCACTAATTCTATTGTGCCATTTCTGTTACCACTGCAAATATGTGAATAAAAATGTATTATCATTTTCTTTACCAATAAGCCATGTCCCTTAATAGTCTGACTATACATGAGTGAATTTCCTGAAATTCATTTCAGGATGGATACGCTAAATCTTTCCAAAAGTCAAAAGTGCCCAAAAGTGGTCTAATTGGCCTGGAAATTGGTGTATGATATTCTGAAGTATCCTAGGACTCATATTTTTGTCTCTTGTTCTCTCTCTCTTTTTTTTTTGTTTTGCTCTCTTCCATCCTCCTTTCCTCCTTTTAAGCTCTTTAATGTAACAACAACAATAGTAAATAATAGCAGAAAGACACTGACATATATAGCTACAGTATATGGGTAAATTCAAGGAAGACAACGTTAAACAGCCTGTTTAAAAACACACTGCGCCTTCACATTTGTTATGCTTTAAAAAAAAAATGTTACAAAAATTGTCCTTTATCAGGGGCAGATGAAATTTAAACACACAATGTTATCAGAATAAAAAAACAGGGTCTTGTTTTTAACAAGTATTCAAAAAATTATATGACCATGTTTATACACAAATGGTAGAGTCAGAAGTTGCATTCACTTGTTTTGAAAAAGCATCCAAAAATGATGCCTTAAAGGGGGATATGCCTATTCCTGTTTATGCACATATGTGTTAATGTCAAAAGAAACAGTGGTTTGCTCTGAATAATCCTGGAAAAAGTATGCCTTTTATTTGGGAACAGCAGGGTACATTGTGGACATGAAAAAGATAAAGTGTGTCTGGGAAATAGCGGCAGCAATAGTAATGGCAGTAGTAGTAGCCCAGTATGGAATAGACAAGGCAGCAGATGTGTGTGCAGATATGGAGTAGTAGTTGTGGCAGCTATGTAGGGGTAATGGTAGTAGCAGCAGGGGAAGCAGCAGCAACAACAGGAATATCAATATCAACCATACTGTATGGAACATGATGGCAGGCAGACAATAGCAGAGGTATGATCTGACCAGCAGTAAATAGCCACCATTAGCAATGGCAGATCTATTTATCAGCCACAGCTGCAGGTGTGTAAAAACAGATTGATTCACTTTTGAATAACAAATTTGTCCATTTGGGTGTGATGACAAAGAAACTCTCTCTGAGATGACACTACTGGCTGGACAGCCCAGTACAGAGAGAGTTAACTGGGCCAGTTCTGGCCACTGTTCCAATCTGCCAGCCTAAAAGTCCTTGAAGTATGGGAAGGGGGTACGTGCCGGAGAAAGGTCGGAGTCCTGGTAGGACTGACCCTGGTTGTTCAAGCAGTACATCTCTGTTTGCTGATTTGCGTCTGGCGTTATAATCCCTCACCATTAGTGAGGGATTAAAGCATGGCAATCATCAGATGCTTGATGGTAAGAGTACGTCTGTCATTAGTTAAGAAGACGAGCGTTCTCTACCCCCCCACTATAATAATTCTTAATCATGGCCAGTATTGTTGTCTTCATCATCATCATCATCATCATCATTCTTGTCCTCTTGCACCACCAACTCCTAAACCTGCTCATCCACCTACAGTGGTAGCTCCTCATCCTTCTCCTCCAGTTCCTCCTCCATGAGACTTTGTCCATGTGAGTCCCCAACATCTACAAGGCAGCCAACAGAATTGAAAGCTGTTCTTGCATCAGTGTGATCATTTTCTCTAATATAAATATCAGGAGGATGACATTGTTTATGCTTCAGTTGTCCCTAATGATAAATCTGGAGACCTCAAAGAGCCTGGGTACGCAAAACACATGAGCTGACACTGTCTGAACTCAAAACAACACATGCTCCCTGCTGGGGTACTCAAGAGCGTAATGAAAACATTTACCGCTTTACATTGCTTCATACAAACTTATGCAAGGTGGAATTCCAATGAATTGAAATGCCATGGATTATGTGATGCATTGGCAGACCGTTCTGTTGCTTCAAGTCCAGGAGGAAGATCCTTTCCACATAAAAATGGCTGAAATGGAAGTCCAGTCTCCTGGACATGTCCAGCACCTATTACAGGACATAGTACTTTTTCAAAATGTGCTACGTCATCCTTGCTGCCATCACCTTGGCTACAAGTGTCACTATTACCAACAAGACTATGCATGGAGTCCCCCAACTCCAATTGAATCTCCTGCTCATGGCAGTCCACAAGCTGACTATTCTCACACAAGTCATCCTACAAGAAAATTTAGACTAGCACATCCAAAGTCACAGGTGCATATCCATAAAGCTAGCATGCAGACAGCAAACAAAAAAGGTATGGTATCACACCATTACACATGCAAACAGAACTAGGGATTAGGTATTATTCTGGATTAAAGTTGTACTATAAATACTATACATGAAAAACAGAAGCTCTTTGCGCACATTTTTGATCAAGCGTGTATCGGGCCTATCTACTGGCGTCAAGGTATTGGTGTATTTTATATGATTAATCGGAGTACACCACATTGTGGTTTGATTGATTTTCTTATTTGTACCCCTTAAAACATTTCTTATCTTCTTATACATGACCATGGCTGTTCATGTCCTTGTGGTCTTGGATGTCAATACCTTTTATATGTTGCTTTTATATGTCTAACAGTAAGGATGTATCCTTTTAATGACTTTTAGGAGCAGTGTGCCAATTTTTGGTTTGTCAGTGTCTGTTGTGTCTGGATTGAACCTGCAATTATTTACTGTTGTTATTGTGCCTTATTTTGATAGGTGTCTCTGGACTTAGTGAGTGTTGTATACAACTGTCCATACACATAAGATTATAATTGGTCAGAATATGTCGGATCAATCATATATTGCATCATTCATACAAACGATGTCACCAGCAACATGTGAGTCTAAACTGGCAGATCAGGCACATATTTAAAGGATATCTGTATAAGAACCTTACCTGTCCGAGTTCCAGTGGCGTGTACCTCTGCTGAGCAACACTCCTCTCTGCCCCAGCGACACAGCCGCGTCTTTATTTACAGGGCGCGATGCTCTGCTTTTTCTCGCAGTGCGCATTCGCTGGTGGAGATGGATAGTGGGCTGAATGAAAGCCCATCTGTCATATTACTTTTTGGTTGTGTGGTTGACATATGGAGAGTCAGGTCACTAGACCTTTCAAGTTTTGGTCTGGGGATCTGGCTCTCTTTTTAAATCCCCTATTGGCTCACTAGCCTGTTCTTGGTTCCTTTTCCAGATTGCTATTTGATATCTCATGTGCCTGACCCCGATTTTCCTCTTGACCATACTTTGTCTTTCCTTTTTGGTACCTTTCGTACAACACTTCTATTGTGTTTGTTTGTCTGTGTTTGTCCGTCTCTGCAATTTAAATACAGTAGGAACTGTTGTCCAGTTGCGGTCCTGCTATTTAAGGCTTATACTGCAAGTAGGTAGGGAAAGAGGGATGGGGGATATTTATGGTGAAAAGTAGAACTTGCTTAATTGCTCATAGCAACCAATCAAATTCCACCTTTGATTTTCCAAAGGAGCTGTGGAAAAAGAAAGGGGACTTTGATTGGTTGCTATGGGCAACTTAGGTAGTTCTACTTTACACCAGTTTGAAAGATCTCCCCCACTGTCCTTGTCTGTTCCTAATCTACAGATGTTGCAATTTGTAGCAATGAAACTGGGTGACCTGTTGCATGTGCCGTTGGCAGCTGAAGGCATCTGTGTTAGTCCCATGTTCATACTGTATGTGCTCGCATTGCTGGTAAAAAAGAGGTTTTAATATATTCAAATTAACCTCTTAGAACAACAGGGGAGTTGCAGTTACACCTAGAAGCTCAGGTCTCTCTGGACCTGCCGCATTCTCTCTCCTCTTTGATTGACATGGTCAGGCGTTATGATGTTTTATCTGCCAGGCCCTGTAAATCAAACTGTATAGGGCAAAGCAGTTACAGAGAGAGCAGAGCCTCTAAACATTGCTCATTTGCATATATTAAATCATAATTCTTCTCAGCAATGCGGGCGAATATGAACATGGGACCAACACAGATGCCTTTAGCTGCCAAGCGCACATGTCACTGAGACAGATGCCCTTTAACAAGAAAAAGTTGGGTACTGCAAAGTGCCCAGAGATTCTGCCGTAATTAGACGATCCTGCCATGACTTCTGTTCAACAATGGACCAAAAAATAGCAACATGATCAGACAATAGTCCGCCATAGCCATCATGAATAGTTAGTTGGCATATGATCAGTATATGAGTTACTTTTACTGTTAAGAACATCATGTGAAGGTTTATTTGGCTGCTTGGCCTGTTATTATTGGTCTCAATCATTTAGTACTGATGAGATTAAATTGACTAAATGGATGAGATTTAATGGATTAATAGTCTTCAGCGTAAAGGCAAACAATAGAGGAACTTGGAAGTATAGGATGTAAAAGCACCACCAATATTTTAGAGTGTGTTGTACTTTTTGCTCATATTGATTTTCAGCCCATTTAATCAAAGTACCTACAATGAAGAGAATGTACAATGGTTCAGAGCTGATGGTGGTTAGTGGACCTCTATGTCATAGCAGTTAGAGATGTAGAGATCTCTGGCACCATATTATAACGAACAGAAGAGAGGTGTAATAGAGATGAATTTCACTTTTAAAGGGGTATTCTCATCTTAGACAATGGGGGCATATCGGTAGGATATGCCCCCATTGTCTTATAGGTGCGGGTCCCAGAACGGAGCGGGGAGCGCTGCGCCTGGAGGACCCCAGGTTTCCGGGGGTCCGGCCACCACCAGGCGCAGCTCCCCGCGCCGCTCATAGAAATGAATGGGAGCCCGGCCGTGCATGCGCGGTGCGCTCCCATTCATTTCTATGGAGCCGACGGAAGTAGCTGAGCCAGCGCTCGGCTATTTTCAGCAGCCCCATAGAAATGAATGGAGGGCGGCTGCGCATGCGCAGTGCGCCCTCATTCAGTTCGGGGGCTCCGTTCTGGAAATAGGTGCGGGTCCCAGCGGTGGGACCCGCACCTATAAGACAATGGGGGCATATCCTAGCGATATGCCCCCATTGTCTAAAATGAGAATAACCCTTTAACTATTTCTTTTGTATACTATGCAAAGGTTATCGGCAACTTTGTGTATTTTCAACTGAACAGCATTTTTTGCATTAGGATTTTATTACAAATTTTGGAACTTTTGCCTAATATTTTAGTCTGTCTTCTCGTTCCTCTCCCGAATAATCTTGTATACTGATTTATGATCCAATCAAAAACTGTAGGTCTTTTGCAATACAACTGTAATAGTTTCTTATAATTAAAAAAAAATAGCAGCTTTGAGAAGGTCACAGAAAAACAAACTATGGTCATTTTTTAATTTTTACCTGTAGCCATCGATGGCAATCATAGTCATGTTGCTGTCTTGGTGGTCTTTTCATTTGACTAAAATTTGACTGCCGTAGTGTCTAGGCTTAAATCCTCTGCTTAAAAGGCACAGGTGGAGATTTATTAAGACCAGCGTTTTGTATATCGATCTTAATTTGTCCTGCGCTCACATAAGATGCATATGCTTCGTACTAATTGTGGAGCATTTTGGATCAATCGTGCTGAAGTATATTTCAGGTATAATGTGCCTGTTATCTGGTTTACACCTTGCTATATCTGTTGAGCTGCACAATTTCTGCCCACTGCCCATCCCCTCCAGCCCACGCCTAACCCAATTTTTATAAAAGTGGAGGGAAGGATGGAATAAAAGTATTTGCTTCATACTTCAAATGTTTCAAAGTTGAAAACTGCTTAAAAATCTATCACACTTTTGCATTAAAAGGGTAATTGATTGTCATTGAGAGCATGCAGATTACAAAAAGTAAGCGACTAACCATTCAGTCATTTCTGCAGAATTAATTACTTGTCTTGTGGATCTACCTCCACATGGAACATTAGCAAGAGTTGACTATTAAGATAGCAACTCCTACTTTCTTTCTAGATAACCTATCAATGTACAAATGTCCAATGCACTTCTTGGTTAAACTAAAGTAGTCATCTAATTCAAAATGTATCTCTGCTTTAGAGGTTATGAAAACCTTTGGGGAATTTTTTACATTTTACTCATTTTGGGCAAAAAAAAATAAAAAAATAATTAGTCTTTATTAGAGATGAGCGACGTATTGAAAAATTTGATTCGTCTGCGTCGCCGAATTTTACAAAAACATTTTTTGTGATGAATTACTTTGCCACAAAGCACATTTCTTTGTGAGTGAAATGAAAGTGAGCTGCGATTGCGCTGCCCCGTCATTGTGCCCCTCAGATGCTCATAGCTGATAGCGGCATATGACAGCAATATTATAGTGGATAATAAAAAAAATATTAATAAAATCATACTTACCCTCATCCATTTGATTGCGAAGAGCCAGCCACCGCCATTTTGATTGTAGATCCTGCTCAAAATCTCGTGCAGCCAGTGATGATGTCATCGCATCGGCCAGCGTGGTTACATCATACTTAACCACGCATGGAATTTCGCGTGGGATCTTCAATCAAGATGCCGATGGCCAGCTCTTTGCGCTCAAATGGATGAGGTAAGTACAATTTGTTTTATTTTTTAATCCATTTCAGGAAAAATCGATTCGTTACCACAAAGGACGAGGAAATTTGGCTTTGCGGCAAATTGAATTTTCCCTAAAATTAAGACCAAATTCCACGTCATCAAGTTCATTTCATTCAACAATAGTTTTTATATATATATATAAAAAAAATCAGCAGTTTTCTCTTTACAGCTTCTGTCTATTTGCAGACTACTGCTTTCTGTTTACACTGAGTCCCGTCAAACAGCAGCTCTAAGAAATCATTCTGTAGCCCTTATCTCAGAACTCCTGACAGCCCATAAACACTCATTATAGGTTAGTTCTTATCAAACTACTAAGAATTGAGCTTAAAGGATATAGACACAGTTGGGAGCTTTTTTTTATTATCACTAGCTAATTATTAGAGATGAGCGAGTAGTGAAATATTCGAAAGTTCGAAATTCGATTCGAATAGACCGCGAAATTCGACTATTCGACCGAATATCGAATCCCATTAAAGTCTATGGGAAAAAAATGCTCGCCACTTGGAAATCTCAATTCGACCACTTGGAGGTCACCAAGTCCACCCTGAAACCTCAGAAAAGGATGCCAACACTGCTGGAATGCAACTGGGACAGCAGGGGAAGCATGTCTGGGTGCATATAACGCGCCCAAGTCGCACTATTACGCCACTATCACAGCCTCTCAACAATACACTCCAAAGACAATCTAACCTCTCTGTAAAGTGAGACCATACAAGGAAACCTTCTTTCCTCTACATTGCCATGGACCCCAAGCCAAACTAGACAAAAAAGAAGATGAAATTCTGCACCCCTTAAAATCACGTTGCCTATGACAACCACAGATGGCATAGGCAAGGGGGAAAGCAAATAGACCCCACCCCTAATTGTCATTGTGTGTGTGTGTGAAATGTGGTCAGACATGTCTTCTTTAAAATGTAAAAACAACTCAAACACATGCAGAAGCCTTAAAATGCCCAAATTGTTGGCGCTAGAGATATCAGTGACCCGACCTGGCCCAGTGTCATGTCTAGCAGGTAAAGCAGTGGGGATGTGGAGGGATGCGTAGGACCGCAAAAGGCAGGAAGAGGCCGTGGGCTGGCCAGAGGCTCATGGAAAATTTTGTGGAGGCCCAAGAGGTGAGACGTCTTAAAAATTGTGTGGAGGCTAAAGAGGTGAGACTTCTTAAAAATTATGTGGAGGCCCAAGAGCTGAGACCTCTTAAAAATTATGTGGAGGCCCAAGAGGTGAGACCTCTTAAACATTTTGTGGAGGCCCAAGAGGTGAGACCTCTTAAAAATTATGTGGAGGCCCAAGAGGTGAGACCCGTTAAAAATTGTGTGGAGGCTAAAGAGGTGAGACCTCTTAAAAATTATGTGGAGGCCCAAGAGGTGAGACCTGTTAAAAATTATGTGGAGGCCCAAGAGGTGAGACCTCTTAAAGATTTTGTGGAGGCCCAAGAGGTGAGACCTGTTAAAAATTATGTGGAGGCCCAAGAGGTGACACCTCTTAAACATTTTGTGGAGGCCCAAGAGGTGAGACCTCTTAAAGATTTTGTGGAGGCCCAAGAGGTGAGACCTCTTAAAGATTTTGTGGAGGCCCAAGAGGTGAGACCTCTTAAAGATTTTGTGGAGGCCCAAGAGGTGAGACCTCTTAAAGATTTTGTGGAGGCCCAAGAGGTGAGACCTCTTAAAGATTTTGTGGAGGCCCAAGAGGTGAGACCTCTTAAAGATTTTGTGGAGGCCCAAGAGGTGAGACCTCTTTAAAATTATGTGGAGGCCCAAGAGGTGAGACCTCTTAAAGATTTTGTGGAGGCCCAAGAGGTGAGACCTCTTAAAGATTTTATGGAGGCCCAAGAGGTGAGACCTCTTAAAGATTTTGTGGAGGCCCAAGAGGTGAGACCTCTTTAAAATTATGTGGAGGCCCAAGAGGTGAGACCTCTTTAAAATTATGTGGAGACCCAAGAGGTGAGACCTCTTAAAGATTTTGTGGAGGCCCAAGAGGTGAGACCTCTTAAAGATTTTGTGGAGGCCCAAGAGGTGAGACCTCTTTAAAATTATGTGGAGGCCCAAGAGGTGAGACCTGTTAAAAATTATGTGGAGGCCCAAGAGGTGAGACCTCTTAAAGATTTTGTGGAGGCCCAAGAGGTGAGACCTCTTAAAGATTTTGTGGAGGCCCAAGAGGTGAGACCTCTTAAACATTTTGTGCAGGCCCAAGAGGTGAGACCTCTTAAACATTTTGTGCAGGCCCAAGAGGTGAGACCTCTTAAACAGTTTTGTGCAGGCCCAAGAGGTGAGACCTCTTTAAAATTATGTGGAGGCCCAAGAGGTGAGACCTGTTAAAATTATGTGGAGGCCCAAGAGGTGAGACCTCTTAAAAATTATGTGGAGGCCCAAGAGGTGAGACCTCTTAAACATTTTGTGGAGGCCCAAGAGGTGAACCTCTTAAAGATTATGTGGAGGCCCAAGAGGTGAGACCTCTTAAAAATTATGTGGAGGCCCAAGAGGTGAGACCTCTTAAAGATTTTGTGAAGGCCCAAGAGGTGAGACCTCTTAAAGATTTTGTGCAGGCCCAAGAGGTGAGACCTCTTAAAAATTATGTGGAGGCCCAAGAGGTGAGACCTCTTAAAAATTATGTGGAGGCCCAAGAGGTGAGACCTCTTAAAGATTTTGTGGAGGCCCAAGAGGTGAGACCTCTTAAACATTTTGTGCAGGCCCAAGAGGTGAGACCTCTTAAACAGTTTTGTGCAGGCCCAAGAGGTGAGACCTCTTAAAAATTATGTGGAGGCCCAAGAGGTGAGACCTGTTAAAAATTATGTGGAGGCCCAAGAGGTGAGACCTCTTAAAAATTATGTGGAGGCCCAAGAGGTGAGACCTCTTAAAAATTATGTGGAGGCCCAAGAGGTGAGACCTCTTAAACATTTTGTGCAGGCCCAAGAGGTGAGACCTTTTAAAAATTATGTGGAGGCCCAAGAGGTGAGACCTCTTAAAAATTATGTGGAGGCCCAAGAGGTGAGACCTCTTAAACATTTTGTGGAGGCCCAAGAGGTGAGCCATAAATATATAAATTTTTCTTATTTACGGAGCAATTCTACGGCGGTTAAGGAGGAGGAGGAGGAGGTGGAGGAGGAAATGGCACTTCATACAGATGGCACTTCACTTTTGGCTGCTTTCCACGGTTGGAGAAGCAAAGTCCGGGTCAATCCACTTGCTGTTCATTTTGATTAGCGTCAGCCTGTCCGCACTGTCGGTTGACAGGCGGCTGCGCTTATCGGTTATAATGCCCCCGGCTGCGCTGAACACCCTTTCTGATAGCACGCTGGCGGCAGGGCAGGCAAGCACCTCCAAGGCGTACAGGGACAGTTCCAGCCACGTGTCCAACTTGGAGACCCAGTAAGTGTAGGACGCCGAGGGATCGGGGAGGACAGGGGTACGGTCTGCCAGGTACTCCCGCAACATCCGCCGATACTTGTCCCTCCTGCTGATAGCGGGCCCCGCAGTGATGGAAGTTGCACGAGGGGGTGCCATGAACGTGTCCCACACCTTGGAGAGTGTTCCCCTGGTGGCTGTGGGCCTGATGGATGTTGTGGGACTCTGGGAGACCCTCTCCTCTCTGCCGCCAGCGATGGTGGGTGGGAAAATCTCCATCATGTTCTGCACGAGTTCCCTCTGGTATTCCAGCAATCGATTCGTCCTCTCCTCTACCGGAATAAAAGAGGAGACGTTATCTTTATACCGGGGGTCCAGGAGTGCGAAGACCCAGTACAGTTTGTTCTCCACTATCCGGACAACACGTGTGTCCCGGGAAAAGCAGCCCAGCATGAAGTCAGCCATGTGTGCCAGACTCTGAATAGGCATGACCTCACTGCCCCCACCAGAAGGATCACTTGCCATTTCCTCCTCTTCCTCTTCCGCCTCCTCTCCGCCCCATCCGCGCTGAACCAATGGGACGCACACAGCCTGACTGCTACCCTCGCCGCCAGCATCCTCCTCCTCTTCCACAGCCACCTCCACGTCGTCCTCCTCCTCATCCTCCTCCTCCTGCAACTGCCACCGTGAAGCAGACAAAAGTGTGGTCTGACTGTGTAGCTCCGTTGCGTCTCCTCCTACCCCCGTCTCCTCTGCGTGCAATGCGTTCTCCCTTATTGCGATGAGCGATTCTTTAAGGACGCCTAGGAGCGGGATGGTTACGCTCACTATAGCGTCCTCGCTGCTGACCTTCTTGGTGGACTCCTCAAAGATACGCAGTACATCGCATATGTCTGCCATCCATGGCCACTCGTGGTTGGCAAACTGAGGGAGCTGAGTTGGAGGCACGCGTGGATTCATAATCTGGTACTCCATCAATGCTCTCTGCTGCTCACACACCCTGGCCAACATGGAATAGGTGGAATTCCAGCGAGTCGGCAGGTCGCACAACAGCCGATGTTCAGGCAAATGGAGGCGTTGCTGGAGTTTTTTTAAGCTAGCAGCAGCTACAGTTGACTTACGAAAGTGAGCGCACAAGCGCCGCACTTTCACCAGTAGCTCTGCCAGGTTGGGGTAAGTCTTTAGAAATTTTTGGACTACCAGATTAAAAACGTGGGCCAGGCATGGTACGTGATTGAGTTCGGCAAGCTCCAGAGCCGCCACCAGGTTACGGCCGTTATCGCACACGACCATGCCTGGTCCTAGCTGCAGCGGCGACAGCCACATCTCCGTCTGCTGCAATATGGCGTCCCTCACCTCTGGGGCGCTGTGCTTCCTGTCGCCCAAGCTGATGAGCTTTAGCACCGCCTGCTGACGTCTCCCCGCGCCAGTGCTGCAACGCTTCCAGCTAGCGGCTGAGGGAGATGTTAAGGCACAGGAGGAGGAGGAGGAGGAGGAGGGGGGTTTATCAGAACCCATGCTGGCAATCTTGGGCGGGGGTGGTAGGTAGGCCGTCTCTGTTTGCGACCCCGTCCCCGCTTCCACTACATTCACCCAGTGTGCCGTCAAAGAGATGTAGCGTCCCTGGCCGCAAGCGCTTGTCCACGAGTCGGTGGTCAAGTGGACCTTTGCGCTGACTGCGTACCTCAGGGCCCGCCTGATGTTACGCGACACGTGCTGGTGCAGGGCGGGGACGGCACTCCGGGAAAAGTAGTGGCGGCTAGGGACGGAATAGCGAGGTGCGGCAGCCGCCATCAGGTCGCGGAAGGCCTGCGTCTCCACAAGCCTAAACGGCAACATCTCCAGGGCCAGCAGTTTGGAGATGTGGCAGTTTAAGGCTTGGGCTTGGGGGTGACTCGAGGCGTACTTCCGCCTGCGGTCGAACGCCTGCGAGATGGACAGTTGATGGGACGAGGAGTGTGAAGGTGCAGGCGAAGAGGCGGGGGAAGGGGAGGCTGAAGGAGAAGGCCCCAAAGTAGCCGAGGCAGAGGCAGATGTGGAGGTGTCCTGGCTGGAGGTCTGGACCGCAGTGGCAGCACACAACAAAGGGGAAGAGGCAGTGGCAGCAGGACCGGGCGCAGGTTGTATTGCGTTTGCTCTCTCCCACTCAGCCCAGTGCTTGACTTCCAAGTGACGCCGCATGCCTGAGGTGGTCAGATTGCTCTTCTCAGAGCCCCTACTCAGTTTTGAGTGGCAGAGTGTGCAAACCGCGCTCAGTTTGTCATCCGCACAAACATTAAAAAATCTCCACACCACAGAAGTACGAGGCCTCGATGGGGGAGCTTCACGCGACTGCCCGCTGCCGGGAACAGCTTCGGCCGTGCTGGCTGTGGCCTCACTACTCTGTCTGGACTGTCCTCTGCCTCTGGACATCCCTCTGCCTGTGGACATCCCTCTGCCTCTGGACATCCCTCTGCCTCTGGACATCCCTCTGCCTGTGGACATCCCTCTGCCTGTGGACATCCCTCTGCCTCTTGCTGCCTTTTTCGGTGCTGCGCAGACCACCACCTCTCCACTGCTTTCCCCGCTGGACATCACCCCTGGCCAAGTGGGGTCGGTCATTTCGTCATCCACCACCTCCTCTTCCTCACTCTGCTCCTCCTCCTGCCCACTGGACATTCCAACAGCCTCCCTTGATGGCAACTGCGTCTCATCATCATCATCGCTCATGATAACAGATGCTGGTTCAGGGTCCACATCAGCAGGAGATGGCGAAAACTCAAGTGTTTGGGCATCACTACAAACAAATTCCTCTGCTAGCTCCTGGGATTCTTCCGGCACATCTGAAAAAGGACCCGAAAAGAGCTCCTGGGAGGGGTCAAGGGTGGGATGACTCTGTTGGCCAGGTGTGGAGGAAGGAGGGTCAGAGTGAGACTGTGTGGATGACTGGCTGGTGGACAACTGTGTGGAAGCGCTATCGGCTATCCATTGCACCACCTGTTCAACCTGCTCAGGCCTCAACAGCGGTGTAACTCGCCCCCTGCTTAACTGTCCCATAAAGGCAGGGATTCTGGATAAGTGTGATCCTGGCTGACCCTCACCAGCACGCATTGTATCCCCACTGGCTTCAACAAGGCCACCAACAGCATTTCCGCGCCCCCGTCCTCGTCCACGTCCGATTCCGCTAGCCCCCCTCCGCATTTTATTTTTTTTTGGTTGCAAATACAATATTTGGGTATATAATTAGGTATGTGAAATAATTTAGCAAGAGAACGCACAGTACAGTGGCCAATTAAAAGGCCTAGATATTGTATATTTCAAGGTACACAGCCGTGTAGTAACTGAACAGACGGTGGGTATTTACACCAGGTATGTGAAAAAATTTAGCAAGAGAACGCACAGTACAGTGGCCTATTAAAAGGCCTAGATATTGTATATTTCAAGGTACACAGCCGTGTAGTAACTGAACAGACGGTGGGTATTTACACCAGGTATGTGAAATAATTTAGCAAGAGAACGCACAGTACAGTGGCCAATTAAATGGCCTAGATATTGTATATTTCAAGGTACACAGCCGTGTAGTAACTGAACAGACGGTGGGTATTTACACCAGGTATGTGAAATAATTTAGCAAGAGAACGCACAGTACAGTGGCCAATTAAAAGGCCTAGATATTGTATATTTCAAGGTACACAGCCGTGTAGTAACTGAACAGACGGTGGGTATTTACACCAGGTATGTGAAATAATTTAGCAAGAGAACGCACAGTACAGTGGCCAATTAAATGGCCTAGATATTGTATATTTCAAGGTACACAGCCGTGTAGTAACTGAACAGACGGTGGGTATTTACACCAGGTATGTGAAATAATTTAGCAAGAGAACGCACAGTACAGTGGCCAATTAAATGGCCTAGATATTGTATATTTCAAGGTACACAGCCGTGTAGTAACTGAACAGACGGTGGGTATTTACACCAGGTATGTGAAATAATTTAGCAAGAGAACGCACAGTACAGTGGCCTATTAAAAGGCCTAGATATTGTATATTTCAAGGTACACAGCCGTGTAGTAACTGAACAGACGGTGGGTATTTACACCAGGTATGTGAAATAATTTAGCAAGAGAACGCACAGTACAGTGGCCTATTAAAAGGCCTAGATATTGTATATTTCAAGGTACACAGCCGTGTAGTAACTGAACAGACGGTGGGTATTTACACCAGGTATGTGAAATAATTTAGCAAGAGAACGCACAGTACAGTGGCCAATTAAAAGGCCTAGATATTGTATATTTCAAGGTACACAGCCGTGTAGTAACTGAACAGACGGTGGGTATTTACACCAGGTATGTGAAATAATTTAGCAAGAGAACGCACAGTACAGTGGCCTATTAAAAGGCCTAGATATTGTATATTTCAAGGTACACAGCCGTGTAGTAACTGAACAGACGGTGGGTATTTACACCAGGTATGTGAAATAATTTAGCAAGAGAACGCACAGTACAGTGGCCTATTAAAAGGCCTAGATATTGTATATTTCAAGGTACACAGCCGTGTAGTAACTGAACAGACGGTGGGTATTTACACCAGGTATGTGAAATAATTTAGCAAGAGAACGCACAGTACAGTGGCCAATTAAAAGGCCTAGATATTGTATATTTCAAGGTACACAGCCGTGTAGTAACTGAACAGACGGTGGGTATTTACACCAGGTATGTGAAATAATTTAGCAAGAGAACGCACAGTACAGTGGCCAATTAAAAGGCCTAGATATTGTATATTTCAAGGTACACAGCCGTGTAGTAACTGAACAGACGGTGGGTATTTACACCAGGTATGTGAAATAATTTAGCAAGAGAACGCACAGTACAGTGGCCAATTAAAAGGCCTAGATATTGTATATTTCAAGGTACACAGCCGTGTAGTAACTGAACAGACGGTGGGTATTTACACCAGGTATGTGAAAAATTTAGCAAGAGAACGCACAGTACAGTGGCCTATTAAAAGGCCTAGATATTGTATATTTCAAGGTACACAGCCGTGTAGTAACTGAACAGACGGTGGGTATTTACACCAGGTATGTGAAATAATTTAGCAAGAGAACGCACAGTACAGTGGCCAATTAAATGGCCTAGATATTGTATATTTCAAGGTACACAGCCGTGTAGTAACTGAACAGACGGTGGGTATTTACACCAGGTATGTGAAATAATTTAGCAAGAGAACGCACAGTACAGTGGCCAATTAAAAGGCCTAGATATTGTATATTTCAAGGTACACAGCCGTGTAGTAACTGAACAGACGGTGGGTATTTACACCAGGTATGTGAAATAATTTAGCAAGAGAACGCACAGTACAGTGGCCAATTAAAAGGCCTAGATATTGTATATTTCAAGGTACACAGCCGTGTAGTAACTGAACAGACGGTGGGTATTTACACCAGGTATGTGAAATAATTTAGCAAGAGAACGCACAGTACAGTGGCCTATTAAAAGGCCTAGATATTGTATATTTCAAGGTACACAGCCGTGTAGTAACTGAACAGACGGTGGGTATTTACACCAGGTATGTGAAATAATTTAGCAAGAGAACGCACAGTACAGTGGCCAATTAAATGGCCTAGATATTGTATATTTCAAGGTACACAGCCGTGTAGTAACTGAACAGACGGTGGGTATTTACACCAGGTATGTGAAATAATTTAGCAAGAGAACGCACAGTACAGTGGCCAATTAAATGGCCTAGATATTGTATATTTCAAGGTACACAGCCGTGTAGTAACTGAACAGACGGTGGGTATTTACACCAGGTATGTGAAATAATTTAGCAAGAGAACGCACAGTACAGTGGCCAATTAAATGGCCTAGATATTGTATATTTCAAGGTACACAGCCGTGTAGTAACTGAACAGACGGTGGGTATTTACACCAGGTATGTGAAATAATTTAGCAAGAGAACGCACAGTACAGTGGCCAATTAAAAGGCCTAGATATTGTATATTTCAAGGTACACAGCCGTGTAGTAACTGAACAGACGGTGGGTATTTACACCAGGTATGTGAAATAATTTAGCAAGAGAACGCACAGTACAGTGGCCTATTAAAAGGCCTAGATATTGTATATTTCAAGGTACACAGCCGTGTAGTAACTGAACAGACGGTGGGTATTTACACCAGGTATGTGAAATAATTTAGCAAGAGAACGCACAGTACAGTGGCCTATTAAAAGGCCTAGATATTGTATATTTCAAGGTACACAGCCGTGTAGTAACTGAACAGACGGTGGGTATTTACACCAGGTATGTGAAATAATTTAGCAAGAGAACGCACAGTACAGTGGCCAATTAAAAGGCCTAGATATTGTATATTTCAAGGTACACAGCCGTGTAGTAACTGAACAGACGGTGGGTATTTACACCAGGTATGTGAAATAATTTAGCAAGAGAACGCACAGTACAGTGGCCTATTAAAAGGCCTAGATATTGTATATTTCAAGGTACACAGCCGTGTACTAACTGAACAGACGGTGGGTATTTACACCAGGTATGTGAAATAATTTAGCAAGAGAACGCACAGTACAGTGGCCAATTAAATGGCCTAGATATTGTATATTTCAAGGTACACAGCCGTGTACTAACTGAACAGACGGTGGGTATTTACACCTGGTATACAAAAAGGGTATTGCAGGCACACAGAACCCAGAACACTAGAGCCAAATAAACTGTATTTAAAAAAATAAAATAAAATTCACAGCCGTATACTGCCAGATCAGATGGTGCATATACACACTAGTTATATAACAGGGTTTTTCAGCCAAAAAGAACGCTGAACAGTAGTGCCAAATATAGTTTGGTATGTAGCAGAGCACCTAATACACCACTAATGCCTCTCTCTGTCCCTACTCCAGCAGCTATCCCTGAATACGGCAGCCGTTCTCTGTAAAGTGTATCTTGTAGTAAAGCTATCACTGTAGTGCACTATAGTAGCCCTGATAAGGGCTTTTAATCACGCTCCTGCCTGTCCAACTGCTAAAACCTGTCTGTCCCTTCTCCAGCCTCTGTCCCTGACTAAGTTCACGCAGCATATGCGTACGAGCAGGAAGAGCTGAGTTTTTAATATTCGAGGTCACATGGTTTTTCCAGCCAATCCATGTAGACGCTGTTTTCGCGCTGCCAGCGTGCTCAGCGTGCCTGTCATACCCCCCCTGCATGTTGATTGGTGGAAAAAGAGCGCCAGGGAAGGTGGGAGGGGAAACGAATTCTAAGTGCGCCATCGCCGTTATACTCGATTGAAATCGAGTATGCCGAATAGCGTAGTATTCGATCGAATACCGGCTCGATCGAACACTACTCGCTCATCTCTACTAATTATCATTCTACTTAATTTGGAATAAAAATCTTTGTAAAAAACCTTAATTTTTAAAAATTGGTCTTTATTAAAATATTTCACCCACTTAATATAATGGACTAATCTGTGTATTTGCAAAGCAACAGGTTCTTAGTTTACATTGAATCTCATCAACTGATGGCTCATGTGAATCCCTTATCAATGATCTTTTGAAAGTCATAAACATTTTGCTTAATGTTTAAGCCATACTTTTTATCAGTTTAAGTAGAACTGAGCTGTAATTAGTGAGCTGAGCTTTATTTATAAACTGTCAAGAACAGGGCTACAGACTGAGCAGGCAACTCTGCAGGATGACAGGACACAAAGTAAATAGAACTGACAGTCTACAGATAATAAAGCCTAAAATGTGCCAAATGCAATAATTAAAGTTGTTGCCCCTAAAAGTGTCCAGAGCTTTTAAATGAGTGTTCATGGGCCATGGGAGTTCAGAGATAAGAGATATGAATAAGCCATCAGAGTAGCTCCTTGACAGGACTCAGTCTGGACAGAAAGCAATAGCTGTACAAATGAAAATGTTTAAAAAGACCAGTTGAAAATGAAAAAAAGAAATGCCTCCAAAGATGTCCATCTTAAGGTGATGGAGCTCACACATCAGTCAGAGTTTAGCAATGAAGTTTGACCCCTTAATTGACACTAGTCTTACGATCTTGAAGGTCATAGAAAGAAAAGCTAAGCAGATTTTGAGAGTGGTATTTTGACAAAAGGGTTGATGTATGGGTGGCCAGACTGTCTGTTCATCAAGACTGGTATTCTTAGATAAGACCAGGAAATGAGGAAGTAAGCATAAGACAAAATAAGGCAAGAAACAAGACAAAACATGAGTTCACATCAGTGTTAAGCCTTTCTGCCTGCATGCAGTACTTTTGCCTCCTCTTCAAAAATCTTCCTCTGAGCAGAAACCTGGCTCAGTTATGTGCCAAATCTATCCTTTCTGTTCTTCTGCCTCTATAACGGATCAGAAGAACGGAAAGGTTGAATGCTGATGTGAATTCAGCCTAATTGAACGCAGCCATCATGCCGCTCTATGGAGGAACACTGCTACCTAACACCATGTGTCTGTGTGAACTTTTATGAATTTAATTCCATAAAATAAGAAGTGGATTCTATTAGTGAGTGTCATACAATTTTCTTTCTTTTGCATATACAAACCATGAATAGAGCATCAAATCTAGTAACTACTTTTACAAGATCGTGCACATAAGAGGAGAGTTGTCATCTCTCTTGTGCCAGAAAAGTGGCTTTAAAACATTGTGTGATATTAACTTTTTAAAGGCACATTTTTGCAAAAAAAAATGTCTCAAGTGCCTCTTTTTATGTTGCCCTCACCACTGTTCCAAAAGAGGCACCACAAGGGTGGGAAAGAAACATGGACAACAGCCAAGAAAAAATTATCTTCTTTTACAACAATTTTCTGGTGCTAATAAAGTCAGAAATCTTGGACAGCTTTGAGCTGTCATAGATTACTGTTTAGGTGCACGGACTGCCAGAGGATGTGCCTAATTTATGGCGAGGTGTGCCCCTTATAATAAATTGGACACATCCTCCAACAGCACAGGGGATATTAAGACCAGCACAGAAAGCACCAGTCTTGATAAATCTTCCCCATAGAGCATACCCACAGCATAGACCCTGTGAGGTCATAGAATAAAGTCCTAATAAAAGAAGGCCAATTAACCCCTCTAAAAGAGGTGAAAATTGTATATGCCTGGTGGGGTAACAATTGAAATATTCCATAAAAATCAGCATAAATTGGTTTTCGCCAGTGCTATCCGGCTGGATAGGGGGATGGACATTTAAACAGCTTTATTCCACTAGAAAACAGTTCTACATTAATTTAGATTTGTGAATAAGACATGAACTGCAAACAGTAGAAAAGCAAAGGATGTAAACCATGGCATGTAAAGTTAGGGTAACTCCTCCTTTAAAGAGTGTCCTGGATGTCAGTAAACCACATAACCAATGCAAAAACTGTTGAGACAAATCTCATGAGTTCATGAGTAGGGATAGGCAAACCCGTGGAGGTTCATGTTTGCTGGGTTCAGCCAAACTTGAGGTAAAAATTCGGGTTCGGGAACCGAACTTGACCTGAACTTGACCTCTAACCCCATTCAAGTCAATGGGGACCCGAACTTCAATTTATTATTTTCCATTATAACATGGTTATAGTGGAAAATAATAGCATTCTTCAGATGGTGGTGAGCGCAGTGACATCATTACAGGTCCTTTGGCAGATCCTGTTGAAAGAAGATAGAAGACAGAGGCGGCGCGATAAAGTGGATACGGTGAGTTGTTTTTTTTTGTTTTTTTGTACCCCTAAATGGCCATATTCTGCCTTAAGAACCATGCTCTAACAGAAAATAAAAAAATAAAGTCCGGGTTTGCAGTTCGGGTTTGCTCATCCCTAGCCAGGAGTAGTTCTCTTACAAAAGTAGACTTATGGTTCAAATTCTTTATTTAAGACATTCTATGTTAAAATATAAGACTTTATATTACTTTTATTGTGTTGAGTAAAAACAGTGAATAATGTTCCTTTCTTTATATATTCATGGTATTTCCAACTTCATTTGTAAAATCTTATTCTGAAGAAAGTGAGGCAGCGCTGAAAGATTGTTTTTCCTTTATTCCTTCAATTTTAGTTATGATCTTAGATTTTTTTTGCTTGTAGAGAACAAAAAATGCTCTTGTAAAATCTTTGAAACTCGGTTCCATATGAAAACTATTATGAGCACAGTATTTTTCTGTTATTTAAGCCAAAGGAAATGCAAAATAGATGAAAGAACATTCCATATACTATCTTTTTGAAAAAAAATCACTATAAGATTTTTAAAAATACTCCAGTTCCATATATTGTACGGGATGAGAATTTTATGGTAACATATTTAGTATCTCATATTTTCCATACTATATAAAGAAATCAGTGTCACTATCTTGTTCCTATAAGCGTGGGTATATCCCAAAAATACTTTCAGACGCACATATTGTCAGATTCTGGCTCTTGAGTCCCACAATATGGAATATAAATAAATCACACCACTCTTCATACATAATGCAGTAATTATTTATTTACACCGTCACACCAAACATGGCAACGTTTCAACTCCATCGCGTCTTTTTCAAGCGGAGTCGAAACGTTGCCGTGTTGGGTGCTATGGTGTAAATAAAACCATCACTGCATTATGTATGAAGAGTCCTGCAGTTTTTCTATATATAATTTTCATAGACACTATGCAATGCTCCAATGCTGCTTTTTAAAAAAATGTTTCTAAAGATTTTACTTATATGTTAGGATTCAAGAGTGCCAGTCCTTTTGCGTTTTTTCCTCTAATATGCCTAGACTGACCATGGCAAGTAGCGCAGGGAGGCGGAGTACATTCCCCTCTCTCCATAGAGTGCATTTCAATGCTGCAGATTTATAGCACATTGGCATGATGTGATGAATAGATCTGCATTTCTCATCATGGAAATATTAAGATGGATTTTCAAGTGGATTTTACTCTTCACGTATTATGTAATGGCTGAAATTTGCAAGATACTTGTAACAAAATCTCTGCAGCGATTGGCCATCTACAAATCATGACCTAAAGGGTTAAGAGGTACTAACCACTCTTTTTGACATTCGGTGGTGCTCAAGGTGGTTAAAGACAAAGGAACTCTTAAAGGAATTGAGACACCAAAAATTTTATCTGCAGTTAAAACCAGATAGTAGCACATATCTTTTTTTATGTAAACTGTTTTCATTTCCTTATTGCATTTTTTTTCTATTTTCTTAACATGATTATGGGGGTGGCCATCTTGCCTTAGCTGTTCTTAAAAGCATTTATACAGCATTAATAAAATTGCTTTACGGCGGCCCCATGGGCCATAGCCACAGTGGTCAGGAGGGGAACTCATTGACGTCTAGGGAGAGTTTTGTAGGCATGCTCTGTGAGACCTGTGCAGAGGTCAGGAGGGAGCTGATAAGCTGTGATATCACCTATTGTGAATGGTTGATCTTGTGTTATCTGTACATAGAGGTGATATCGTTACAGGCAGGATTAGAACAACAGATAAGCAGATAATTGCAGTAAAGTGATTGTACAGACCAAGAAGTGGCGCTTATTATTAGGCTTATTGGCTGGTGTGAAAACTACAGGAATTTATGTTTTTTATTTAAATATAGATGTTGACATGGAAAATTAAAAATAACATCATTAAAAATTCTTTATAAAAATATGTTAAACTTAAAAATGTGATTTAGGCAATAGGTCATTTTCTGACGACACATTCCCTTTAAGTAGATCTATAAAAGATAAATAGAATTAGGGCAGATGATCAAGAAGATTATCAGGAGCAAATGTTTGTGTAAACTTATTCCCAGCAATTGCCCTGTTTGAATGTACCCCTGATCATGCAATAAATTAGCAAACACTCATTTGCCAGGTGATCCAGTTGTTCATGTGGCACAAAAAACGTATTTGTCAGTAGCACCTCAACTTGTGTAAGCAGGAATGTTCTGCTGACAAATAGTGAAACTGTATGGGGATCAATGATCGTAGGAGGGATCATTCATCTCCATATTGAAGCAAGTTGGAATCGGGAAGTATTGCGTGTATCGGCCCTTACTATAAGATCTTCAAATTTCATATCTTACTGTTTTCCTCTGTATTCTGGGATGTCAGAATAAATAAGCTCAAACAATGAGCTTATTTCAAGTCAAGGAAACCGCGCCCCCTTCCCTGCCCCTTCGCTGTGACTGACAGCCGGCTGTTCTGCAAAGCCAGCAAGCTGTCGGGCATAAGCGCTGTCAGTCACAGCGAAGGGGCAGGGAAGAGGGCGCGGTTTCCTTGACTTGAAGCAAGGAGGCCGTTGCCCCCTTGACTTCAAGCCTGAATGGGAAGTAGCGCGGACGAAGGATAAAGGATTGTTTTCCATACTTCTGCCTCCTCTGAATTCACTAAGAAAAACATCATTAGAAACTCACTGCTGGCTACTTGAAAGTATTGCTGGCGGCGTGAGATTGCTTCTGCAGATGACAGGTTCCCATTAATGTTGAATCTAGTTTAAACTTACGATCAGAAAAGACCATTGTATGTTTAAAATATTGTATTCTGAAGCCATTTTATCTTGAGGGATCACTGTATCTCTGTATATTACAGTATCAAATATATAAAGTAAAGAAGTCACTCAGGGCTGTATGACATTCCTCGATTTAGCATGTGTGAACTTAAATGTGGCGATGTCCCCTCCTTACCTTTGCCTTGCTTTCTCTTCTCACCACTTCTGAGAAGTCAAGGGGGAAAAGTAGCAGATTTTGCCACAAAAATGGTATGCAACAAAATCTGCGACATATTTACGCCATTATTGTGCGTAAATCATATAGTAAATGCCACCTTATTGTCCACATTGGAAGGGGGGGTACAGAATGTTCCACAATAGAGATGAGCGAATCTTTTCGCTGCTTCGTAGATTCGATATGAATCTTGGAAATTTTGCGCTGCAAAGCGAATCCGGATTCTTTGAGATTCGCTCCGTTAGATTCGAAAATGTTCTTAAAGCTTTCTACGCATTCGCTATGTACTTATCCAATAAATTGTACGCTAATGCAATGTATAAGTTACTTTATGCGCTGATGCGTATGAATTCAGTTAATTAGCAAACTTTTACTGTTAGTTCGTTATTCGTGCGGCAAAAAGCCCAGGAAGAAAGCGGTCACCTGACCTAGTAGGAAGGGCTTGCTCTGATTGGCTCACAGGCTTGGTAAGCCAGTGACCCATCAGTTGTGCTGCGACTGCTGAGACGAGCAGAAGCACTGTCTGTGAAGTTCTGAGAGACAGAGAACTGTTTTGTTAAAATTGGGGTGTAATTGTTCTGGGAATCAATATTACACATATCAGGGATACCTCAGGGCAAGTGCAGGGTCAGCGCAGGGCTAGTAATTAATCAGGCAGGGAGAGAGACAGGGAGAGAGACAGGGAGAGACAAAGACCTGCAGGGCCACAGTCAAGTGAAAATGTCTGGCACGGAAAAGCAAAAGGGTTCCACTTCCAGCCAGAACTTGAGTTCCAAAAAAAAGAAGGAGAAGGTGGCACACGCCAGCAGTGCCAAAGGACATGTAGCCGCAGCTTCTACTGGTAGAATTCGTAATAGTTGGACGCAAGCCTCGGATCACCTGCTCCTTCTGCTGGTTCGGGTGTCGGTGTGTGCCATCGTAATCCTGCCAGTCCATCAGCCGGATCATGTATTTAAGCTCTCCAGAGCTAAATGCTGAGGTGCCATTTGTAAAAATTTGCTCTGCCCCTGAGGAGTGCACTCCGCGGCCTAGCGTCATGCGTGCCTGCATAATACGCAATCGCTAGACAATAGTACGCTGAGGATTCTCACGCAATTTGTACGCTTATGCGTACGTGTTCACATAAGTTGCTTAACAACTGTACATTCGTTATTAGTGCGTGAATGTTCACAAAACACCCTATAATAACATATGATTTGTACGCAGCTTCGCCGAATAGATTCGTATGAGGTACGAATCTTTTGAAAAGTTCGACAAACATTTGGTGAAGCGAATTTTGGATGATTTGCTCATCTCTATTCCACAATATTTCTTAACAGGTTTGTATTGTGCACAAAAGTGACAATAGCAAATACATCTGGTATGTGGCCTTGAAACTAAATCTAAGAATCTAAGTTAGAAGTTTAGAAGTGGTAGACGTAAAAGGGAAAAATGTAGCCCTTCCATACACTTATGAAGTGCGTTGAAGTGTAATTGAAGCAGAAGCTGGGGTCCACCAGGCAATGTTTGTCATGGGGTCCTTATTGCTTCTGAGGCCTGCACTTCTGATAGCATGCACATCGACCACAGCTTCTGTCTTCTCTTTCCCTGGCTGTCAGCTCTCCTGCCTCCCTATTCTTCACACACAATTCTGCTGAAGTGCGTTGAAGTGTAATTGAAGCAGAGGCTGGGGTCCACCAGGCAATGTTTGTCATGGGGTCCTTACCTCCACAGTTCTAATCCACTTGGCTAAACTAAAAGTCAACTAAACTGCTAGTGTATGCCCTCATCATCTCCCGCCTAAACTACTGAAACATTCTCCTCCCATCTATCACTCCTGCTCCCCTCCAATCTATTGTCATCTCTGTTGCCCGATTAATCCTCCTCTCTCCTTGTTTCTCCTCTGCCTCCCCCCTCTTCCAACCCCTTCACTGGCTCCCCATTGCCCAGAAAATTCAGTTTAAAATACTAACAACTACATATAAGGCCATCCACAATCTGTCCCCTCCTTACATCTCTGACCTACTGCCCCCGATACATCCCCACACGTAATCTCCGATCCTCACATGGCCTCCTCCTCTGTTCTCCTCTCATCTGTTCTTCACATAATCGACTACAAGATTTCTCACATGCATCTCCCCTACTCTGGAACTCACTACCCCAACACATCAGGCTCTCCCCCTACATCCAAACCTAACAACCCAACTCTTCAGACAAGCCTACCACCTGCAATAGGCATGCAGCCATCACACAGCCAAATAAGCAACTTTTACCCTTGCCTAATCTGTCCTTCCCCATCCCTTGTAGATTTTAAGCTCTTGCGGGCATGGTCCTCTCCATCTCTGTACCAGTCTTGAATAATAATAATAATAATGAAAGGACTATATAATGTCCATATTACAGCATATGGACATCGTAGAAGAGGGCTCCCTGTGCTTAACCCCCTTTACTTAAAGGGGTTCTCCAGGAATTAAGAAAATGAAAATACTTAAATATTACTTCATTATAAATATATTCCCAAATACCTTTCATTAGTTATAAGGGCTCGTTTTGTCTGGGGAGCAAAGATTGGGAGAAACAAAATGGCCGCCGTCCTATCAGTCCACACAAAACCTGTCCTAATCACACAGGAGGACAAGTTACCTTACAACACTGAGGTAAAAGAGCTGCCTCATCCTCCTCTCCTACTTGTCAGGGATTATGATCCTGAATACAGATAAGAACTTCAGCTGAATCTCTGTAGTTATAGAGTTCATAAGCAGATGTGGCTAATGAGCAGCAGCTCTTGTATGCAGTCTCCATTACCACAGTCTGTCCTGTCCGTCCTCTCTGTACTTCATGTCTCTTGATGAACTCCATTCCCACAAAGATTCAGATAAATATCAAATTAAACTGTAGTCAGGATCATAACCCCTGACAAGCAGAGCAGAGAGGAGGATGAGGCAGCTCTTTACCTCAGTGTTGTGAAGTAACTTGTCCTCCTGTGTGATTAGTACAGGTTTTGTGTGGACTGATAGGACGGTGGCCATTTTGTTTCTCCTAATCATTGCTCCCTAGACAAAACGAGCCATTATAATGAAAGGTATTTGGGAATATATTTATAATAAAGTAATATTTACATATTTTCATTTTCTGAATTCCCAGAGAATCCCTTTAAACGAAGGGTGGAGAGCTGAACACAAGCTATCCATCTATGTGATGGATTATTATTAATTTGAATACACATTGTATAATACAACACTTTCTTTGCAGTGACGGCTATGAGACAAATTCCTTGCTAGTCATGACTCTCCTTGGCAAAATTAACTGTGGTGAACCTTAGAAGCCAGACCAACAGTGATCTACTAATCTCTATTGAGGCTCCCATTAAAAGGTTCTGTCTTTGATGGGCCAACCCGTATAATCGTATAATGCATTACATTTCAGCAATGTCTTTACTATAACATTGGCTGACATATATTGTTGACTTAGATAGGTTATTGATTTTGTCTAATTGATTGCATGAATTCAGTATCACAACATCTTCAGTCCACAATATGACATTAAAAGAAGAACAACATTTTAGATATTTGCTTTTTCCATGATGTTGTAATGTCATTTTAAGCTTGTACCCCTCCCATATTATTGATTTTTTAATTTGGAATTATTTATTTAAGAATAAACATAGTAAAGATCAATATTTCTTTGTGTTGCTTATCTGATCAGAACAAGCACACAAAGAAAATGAACATTTCAGTCCACAGTCAAAATCTAAATCACTTGCTCAATTAAACTCTGAGGGGGAAACAATCCTCTGAAGTTTATAAAAAGACATAACATTTTAGTAAGGTACAATAGAAGAGGAGCTGAGATGATACTACTGGGTGATTACAATCTCAGTTGGGTAAGGAGGGGATTAACAATTAGGGCCAGTTCACACTGAGTTTTTGTTGCTGATTTTAGAGAGTTTCCATTTCAAAATCAGCTGCAAAAATTATCCAAAACAGCCTCCCATTCATTTCAATGGGAAGCAGTACTTGCTTTTTTCATGTGATAAAAAGAAGTATGGAAAAAAGAAGCATCTTGTGGTGGAATCTGTGCTGAATCTCTAATTGTGTCAAAAAACAGCTCTATACATGTCCAATCATTTTTCGCATTTTTCCAACACCCGGGGGAGATCAACTGTTAGAAGAGGCCGACGTGCGTGCTTCAGCCTCTTCCTAGGCCATGTGACATCACGTACATCGGTCACATGGCCTAGTTGCAGCTCTTCCCCGTTCAAGTCAACAGGGTTGAGGTGGAATACCAAACCTAGTCCCTATATGATGTACAGCATTGTGCTTGGTGAGCTGGTAGAAGCTGGCTTTGCCCACCAGAGCTCCAGTGAGCATGGTGGCTCCCTGAAACAGATGATCTTCAGGAGAGTGCCAGGACTTGGATCCCCACCGATGTGTCCTGAGGATAGATCATCACTATCCATTCCTAGCTAACACCTTAAAAGATTGACATCTGATCTATACACGGGACAGACGGAACTGAGCTGCACAATGGTCACATTGCCTATGGATATGATGTTGCAGATTCAAGCATTACAACCCCTTAAACAGCGGCTGACCAGCGGAAGTACAGGATCTTTACCTGTCCTTTATTAAACTAGAGAATGAAGTGATATCCTGTACATATGACTTTCTATAGGTATGGGTGCCAAGCATGGGCTTAGGGTGCAGGGTCCAGTTGCCCAGGCCATCAGCATCAGTGGGGCCCTTTCATTAGTTGTGGGTGATGCACCATGTATGACTTCACAGATCACACACCTCTAAGGTTAGTTCTGATTAGAGTTTTCCTTCTATGGAAAGGCAGTCCACTAGGTCAGTCATACTTTTCTTAACTCTTCTCTTCAAGTACCAGCAAGAGATCATGTTTTCAGGAATGTTTTCTAATAATTATAGTCAGTGCATTGCAAATTACATAATGGGTGAAATGCTGGGTGTGGCACCTTTGCCGATCTGATAGTAATGACCTATCCTGGACCCACATCCAGGATCCCACCAATCAGCTGTTAGAAGAGGAAAGTTATTCATGTTCTCCGCAGACTCTTCCTAGGCCATGTGACATCACCGTACATCGATCACATGGCCTAGTTACAGCTCAGCCCCATTGCACTGCAATAACAAGCATTGCCGTTATCCTACGTACAGCGCTGTGTCTGGGAGAGATGCTGGGAGCCGACTGCGTTCACCAGAGCCCCGGTGAGCACTGTGGCTCCATGCAACAGCTGATTGGCTAGGGTGCTGGGACTGGTACCCCCTTTAATTTGATAATAATGACCTATTTTAACAACGGTTGCCGACCACCAATGTTCCCCTACTCACTGCCACAGTCCCAGTTCTGTGTTTGGGCTAGCACTGTCCTCACTGGCCACCTCCGTCATTGTCTATGTCCGGCCGCATTACGGGGCAGATAGCAGAAGTGGTAAACTGCTGGTGTCTCTCTATTCACCGACATGGTCCAGGGTTCTGTCCTTGCAGGAGCCTTCCTCCCCAAATGCTGTCACCACAGTTTCCTTCCAACCACGGGTGCAACATTCCTTCCGGCCTGTTCCTTGTAACACATTTGTTTAAAGGCTAGCACGTGGCACTTATTTTTATATAAGGGTTAAGCACATGTGACCAGTGCTGACCTTCTGACCAATCCCAGCATTATTGCATCTATATAAGTGGTCCAGCCCTCTTCCTATGTGCCTGAAAATCAAAAGTACTTGTGTCCTGCTAAGGTTGCTTTCATACGTGCTTGTGTTCCTGAACTCCTGACCCGTGCTTGTCTTCTGGGTTCTGCTATCTGTCTGATCCTTGCCTGCTCCACCTTGACTCTTCTTTTCCTGACCCGGATTGCCTAACCCTTACCCGTGCAGCCTGCTGTGACGCATTTCTTGTATGACTTTGCCTCTGCCTCATCCTTTGGTCCTGCACTGTTGATCTTGCTTACGACTTGACCTGTTGACTGCATCAATACCTCTGGTACCTTACACTGGTTCCCCTGGTCCACCTGGACCAGCTGCTTCATGTGCCAACCCACCTCAAGAGTTAACGACCTGGTGTTCTCCTTGGGAAAGTCTATCTCCACCATCAGGGGCACTGTGAAGAATGAGGAGTTCACTTAGACAGCATCCTTAGAGGACATTGGTCACATGGTACAGTGGGTCCACACTTTATGGTTTGTGACACTTACCATATCAAGAGGATAGGTCATCATTATCTATCACTGGATAACCCCTTTAACATTGATTTGAAAACCATGCCATAGAACTACATGTCTGGGCAAAATTAGTGCATGACCAAAATAGAGAAAGCCACAACTCCACATGAATAGCAAAAAGACAAAAAAAAAAAACTTATTCAGTACATCCTAGTGCACAGGTCTGCATTGTGCACTCCTGAATAATCCATATTTCCCACAGGTTGATTTCAATTAGTGAAATATAACGCTGAAGACTTCTCTCCCTATATTCATTGGTATCCAGCTGGCACCAGGAGTGGTAGCATACAGAGAGGGCTCAGTATATATGTGGAGCTGGCCTTCCATAAATTTGTTGAAGGCTGGTTGTCCTCAGAAGAGATAGTATTTAGCGTAGGTTCCCATCCAATAGAGGTCACCTTGCCGTGGCTTATAAGTACCTTATGTTTATTAGTTTAGTAGATATACATTAGATTACAAATTCAGTGTTAGCAGCAGGGGCGGACTGGGAACTTAAAGAGGCCCTGGAAAAAATACTAACAGTGGCCCTGTTTTGTAGTCAGGTCCAAATTGATGGAAGGCAGAGCCAGCAATACCATATTGTGGCACATTATACCACCCCAACAGAGCCAAATACCACAGTCCATCACAAAATACTGCCAGCAGCACAAAATATATCCCCAAAAACTTCCACTGGACGGCCGTGAGGAGGGCTCAGGTGGCCCCCTGGGCATCGGCCAACCGGGAAATTTCCCTGTAAGGTCTATGGCAAATCCACCCCTGGTTAGCAGATTGCTGTTGCATTGCATTTGAATTAGTATTTTCAGCAACTGGCAGCACATACCTGAGAATTAGGCTACATTCACACAAATGTTGTGTTTTTGGAACCGCATATGGATACCGACCCATGTGTGTTCTGCATTTTGCGGTTTGCCGTCTGCATCTTTTGCGGCCCCATAGAAATGAATGGGTCCGCATTCGTTCTGCAAAATCCGCAGAGCGGATGTGGACTCATTCATACGGTCATGTAAATGTAGCCTTAGATTGTATTAACTTAATTCTTTTTTATTCTTTGCAGTGAGCCAAGATAGCATCTAAAACACTTCATAAAGCAGGATAAAATCATGTTTGCCAGCTATTTTGTGCACATGGCGCCAAGATCCTGTGGTCCACATAACACAAAAACACACCAAGTAGAAGACTACATCACACTTCCTCACACTAATATATACAAACTCCTACCAGTTCATATCTCTAGCAACAAGTCAGATTCAAATAGTTCAATCCTGGACTGGCACTGTGCAGGGAGAGGAAAAAACAGCTTGGCAGCGGTGAAACTATACCTTCCCCATGTCAGTTTGCATCATTAATCAGATTTTTTTGCACAAACACATTTCAATGCAGAAATTATTTCACACGGATGCTATCCATTTAATGTAAAAAAATATTTTTTAATTATGTCGAAATTAAACATTTTAGTGGTTAGACTGGATCAAAAGAAGACAACGTATACCCCAAGATCAATCTAGTGTATATATATATATATATATATATATATATATATATATATATACATTGAATGTAGGGTATATTGTAACCTAGCAAGGTAAATAGCTGTAATAAAACTCTCTAGTCTCTGTACAACAGCTAACTATAATAATCAATACGTATCCCAATGTAGGCTAAATGAAATAATAAAACCTAGCATCACATAATATTATATATCGATATATAATATAGCTCTACTTAATATTATACAACCATGTTATCAATGCAATTTGAACGTCAAGAGATTAAACTGACCTCATTTCTTATCTTTCATTTACTAAATAAATGTGAAGTTGTCGATGTCACAGTTTGCAGCACAGCTGTACTGCCGAGACTTCATGTAAAAACTGTGTCAAAAATAAATACATATTTGTAGAAGAAAAATTATATTTTGCTAAATGGGTTTATCCTCAGCTGGTGTCGAGAACATCCCATGGGTACAATCAATTTCATTCATTCCCCTCTGTATCCCATCAATATTATCAAATTCAGCTTTGGAAAGATCCTTTCTTCGGCTGGCTTATCTGGAGAATTGCTGTCCTTGATTGCCATCAGCCTCATCTACCGTTCACAAAGAAACAAAATGAGCCCTGGAAGATTACTCCAGTTACTCACTGTGAGCAGCATCCATCCATACAGTCTAGTGAGACTGAGGCTGGTGATCAGAAGAAGCAATTATTTCCATTCGTGATAGAACTTCTGAACTTCCCAGAGCAAAAATCGTGGCAGGAAGCCAACCTAGTCTGGAGGATTACTTAAATGTTTATCTGGATACAACTTATTTATTATATCTTTCCAATATATTAAAGAGCATCTTCAGGATGGTTGAACCCTATTAACCCTTTCTGGACTTTCAAATGTACATGTACGGCGGAAGTCCAGTCTTTAAAAATGGTACCAGCTCAGGAGCACAGCAGGTACTATAGCCACCAGGCTTCTGCTGTTTTAAACAGCAGACACCCACGGCTAATGTTTGAAATTAGTGATAATGCTGACCACAGACATTTAACCCCTTAGATGTTATGGTCAGTTGTGACCACGGCGGCATCAGCAAAGACTTTCCATGGGAGCACTGAGCTTCCAGGGTTGGAACAGCTTCCCCTCTCTGAGAAAAAGAGTCCTAGCAAAGGTGATAGATTGATGTGTAGCACAAGTGGTCAGTGGGTAGATTGTGTGGCATGAATGGAGTTTGTGGATCATGTGTCCTACAGTATGTGTCAGTGATATGTAACATGGTTTCAGCGAGAAGATGGCACATGTAAAAGCGGTTCTAGTGAGTGAGTAATGCATGTATATACTTAGTCCTGCATGTGAGTGGTGAGTGTGTCCAGAGTGTGAGTGGCATGTGTTGAACATGCTACCGGCACATGAGTAGCAACTTTTAAAAACTGGCAAATCAAGGCAATGTTGCATGTTCAGTGTGTGCTCAGCAAATGGGTGGCATGTGTCCAGCATGTAGGAGGCATCTGTGCTGCATGTGGTTGTGCAAGTGCAGGAGCATAGTTAAAGGCTCAAGGGCCCTGGTGCAAGAGTTCAGCTTGGGCCCCCCCCCTTCCCTCAGAGCTTTGTGGCCAGGAGCAGGGAAGCACATAGCCTTCGTGTTGTCTGAGGCAATAATTGAAACAACCCCCCCCCATGCCTAATTCTTGACCTAACCTCTTCCCTCCAGCCAGAGCTATAACTTTAACAGCCTGCACTCTCTATAATACCGGAGTCTTCTCATGTGGCATAAGGGTCTTTGGGCCCCCTCAGGCTCCTGGGCCCGCTAGTGACTGCTTCCTCTGCACCCCCTATAGATACACCCCTGAAATTATGTATACAATGTTACATTATCATAATTGTCAGCCCCTTCAGTTTACTGATGAGAAGAGATGACCACACCATGACTCTCTCTTGAAGTTTATGGGAGTTGCTGGCTTGGCTGCCTCAATAAATGTCATAGACCAGTGGAGACGAGCATGAGCATGAACTTACTTCTTTCTTATGTGGGACTACAGGAGGGGTCTGATCATTTTTTGGGTTCCAAAAGTGGCATGAGGCCCTCTACCAAACTAAACCGGGCCCTTCTCACTTGCCAAGTATTTAAGTTTTCTATGTCTGCTGTAAATGTGACAGCTCTTGATGCTGACATCTTCTGGGGAACCCATGAAAAGGTTATAGGGAACCATGATTAAGGAACTCTGTCTTAGACACTCTTATGTGTCAACCAGGGCTTTCACAAAGTAATGCAGAGCTAATAATGCTTCTCTTACATACGCGTCTGTATGATAGATTACAAAAGAGCCCAATTACTGCTCATTTTAAGTTGCTATTTGTTTTGTTCGGCTTTTTAGATCTTAATGTTGAATCATTTGTCATAGTCGGCTGTAGGTTGAGTGGTGGTCAAGATGTTCTGTAACCAATGAAAAGCATTTATCACATATTCACATTGACAATGAGAACAAGTGGTCCCCAAGAACCTTTTGTGAATGGAGTCGTAGTGAGCCTGTTGACCCACGGGTCTATTCTTTTCTGTAAGGCTGACGGAGTGCTATGGATTGGTGTTAACTACTTTTCATAGGAATATCCCCTTTAACTGTTGAGAAGCAGCAATTTTAAAGCATATGAAGATCGGCTTGAGTTTCTCTTTTAATTAACATTTCATGAGAAAGAGAAGGCTCAGAGGTTAAGGACAATAATTGTAAAAAACGACTTCCTGGAGACATTGCTGTTATCCCATTGGTATCAGTGCACTTCCCAGAGATAGACAATTAGATTATAAGCTCTAGTGAGCAGAGACCAACGTGTCAGTATGGTTGATTATTCATAATGATTGCCAGTCTGCCACAACAGCTCTCCGAGGTGATAACACATAGCTCCCCAAAGGGCAGGAAAATACACCTTGTGACTGTAAATGACACTGCATGTCTGCTCCATGATATCACACCTTAGTGATGATTGATACATTCGTTTTGCAAGATGTCTTGCTGTGAAACTTCCAAATAAATCTAACTCTGGATTTTAACAAGCAGCTGGAATAATATTCCAAAAATATATGGTTTTATTGCTTATTATTTCTATAAGTTTTATAATGTATTACCATTAGGCAGGGTGCTGGCTCTCCTCAAAGAGATCAACTGGTCTCCTAAAGGAGAGCTACCACCCTGCCTAACCTGCATTCAAGGCATGACATTAAGCCAGCCAGAATCCTACTCTCCACTGATGAGAGGCAAGCACCCAGAAGCAGCGATCTAGAGATGGATAGTTGGCTTGGCTATTTTCCCTTGTTGTGTTCCACGGCTTGTTGAAAAGTTGGACCTTGACTCATAGGGAGCCACTTCCAGAAAGTGGGGCTAGCAAGATGGTTTTATTTCCCTGGAAAGATACCTCTTTGCATACAAAGTATTGCCTTGTTATTGTTAACCCTTTCTTGCTGTGACTATTTTCCATTTTTGCATTTTTATTTGTCGCTCTCTTCCTTTCCAGTGCCGTAACTTTTTTATTTTTGTTAACTTAGCCTTATGAGGGCTTGTTTTCTGTGGGACAAGTTGTACTAATACCAGTATTTAATATTACTTAGGATATAGTAGGAAGCGGGAAAAAGATCCAAATGGGGTAGAACTGGAAAAAAATGTAATTCCAAGTGTTTTTTTGTGAATTTTTAACAGCGTTCACATATGCAGTAAAACTGACTTTTGCTTTTCATTCTCCAGATCAGTACGAATCCGGCGATACACTATATATATATATATATATATATACTAAACAGAAAATGGCAGCAGCACTAGATGAGCCATGAGACATAAAATGAACATGAAATGAACATATGAAGAAGCAAAAAAGCATAACTGCTATGTAGATAAAATGGAAGCTCTTAGCGCATATAAATGATCATAAATATGTCGGGCTCATCCACCAACGATCAAGGTGGCTTCCAATCGGATGAGTCCTACACTAACACTGACCTGCATCCTACAAAAACCGGCAGGCCCATATCAGGAGAACAGCATACCTGGTCAGAAGCTGCACCAATGTGAACAGGAGTGCTAAATTCCCAGAGGAGGCCAGGCCTCCTCTATATATACACATAAAATGACAAAAAATGGACAGCACCTCCTACAGGTGAGAGTCAGGTGCAAGCTACCTGCTGGCTAATTAAATACTAAACAGAAAATGGCAGCAGCACTAGATGAGCCATGAGACATAAAATGAACATGAAATGAACATATGAAGAAGCAAAAAAGCATAACTGCTATGTAGATAAAATGGAAGCTCTTAGCGCATATAAATGATCATAAATATGTCGGGCTCATCCACCAACGATCAAGGTGGCTTCCAATCGGATGAGTCCTACACTAACACTGACCTGCATCCTACAAAAACCGGCAGGCCCATATCAGGAGAACAGCATACCTGGTCAGAAGCTGCACCAATGTGAACAGGAGTGCTAAATTCCCAGAGGAGGCCAGGCCTCCTCTATATATACACATAAAATGACAAAAAATGGACAGCACCTCCTACAGGTGAGAGTCAGGTGCAAGCTACCTGCTGGCTAATTAAATACTAAACAGAAAATGGCAGCAGCACTAGATGAGCCATGAGACATAAAATGAACATGAAATGAACATATGAAGAAGCAAAAAAGCATAACTGCTATGTAGATAAAATGGAAGCTCTTAGCGCATATAAATGATCATAAATATGTCGGGCTCATCCACCAACGATCAAGGTGGCTTCCAATCGGATGAGTCCTACACTAACACTGACCTGCATCCTACAAAAACCGGCAGGCCCATATCAGGAGAACAGCATACCTGGTCAGAAGCTGCACCAATGTGAACAGGAGTGCTAAATTCCCAGAGGAGGCCAGGCCTCCTCTATATATATATATAGTTTTTCTTGCTTTTTAATACTAGAAGAAAAAAAAACTTTCTGACCCCCATAACTTTTTTATAGTTAAGTCTATAGAGGTGTGTGGGACGATTTTTTGAGGAACGCATTTCGGCTAGTTTATAGCCTTCCTCAGACATGTTATACACCATACATGTTGCAGTTTAAATAGCACGCCTAAGCAGGGATTATGACGTCATGTTGTCATGACGACAAAGTAAACAAAAAATAAACAAACAATGCTGCAGTGTCTAAGCACTTGACAATGCAATATAACAGCCATAATATTATTCAAGTATGCCTATTGCTAAATATAGTTAACTCACTATACAGCAGAGCGCTGAAATCCACATATGGTGGGTTCTATGTAGTCCAGTATTGTACATATTCCTTGGATTTGCCATTATCTCTGAAAAGGAAATAAATATTCATTAGAGTCATGTAAATTCAAGCAGTATCATAGGAAACTATGTAACTCATATTCTCGATTTAATCCCCCTGATTCAAGAGTTCTCAATTTATGGATCCAAAAAGCTTCTCTCTTCAGTAGTAGTTGATTTCTGTTACCTCCTCTTCGCGGTTGTTGTACCTGTTCAATTATCTGGAATCGTAATTGTGATATGCTGTGTTTTTTATTTGGTGAAAGTGAAATGGTATGGGCAGCATCAGGTTTCCTTTACGTATTGTAGATTTGTGCTTACTAAAGCAATCTTTCATGCGGGTTGATGTTTCGCCCACATATGCGAGTCCACACAGACATTTCAAGAGATATATGACAAAGGTGCTGTCACATGTGAAGAAACCCTTGACTAGGAATTTTTCACCTGTGTGGGGATGTGTGAAGTATTCTCCCTTTATTGCACTGGAACAGTGTACACAATTTAAACACGGATATGTGCCTCTTTTTGGAGTGAGTAAGGTAGTTTGTTGTAATTCTCTCTTATTACTACCAATGTCAGCTCTCACTATTTTGTTCCTTATGTTAGCATTTCTCTTGTAACAGATCATGGGATAGTTTTTGAGTTCTTCTGTGTCTGTGTAAGATTTGGCAAGGATACTCCAGTGTTTGTGTAAAATGGTCCTGACCTTATTGATGTAGGGGTGATATTTGGTGATGAATGGTAATCTCTTTGGTTTAGGTGTGTTCCCCTCTTGTGTAGGCTCATGTATTTTTAATCTCTGTTTTGACAATACATCCACTGGGTATCCCCTCTGCACAAATTTTTTGGTCATTTCCTCCAATCTCACTGTTTGTTGTTCTGGTTCAGATACAATATTCCTTATTCTTTGAAATTGTGAAAAAGGTAGTGATTTTTTTGTTGTGATAGGATGGTTGCTAGTATAAGATAGTAAGCTGTTTCGGTCCGTGGGTTTCACATAAAGATCAGTTTGTAATGTATTACCTGTACCTTTGATGCCCCACGTGTCTAGGAAATTGATCTTATCCATATCATAATTCAGGGTGAACCTCAGTTCTTCCCAGATTGAATTGAGGTAGTGTGTGAAGGCCAATAGGGTTTGAATGTCGCACCGCCATAGGCAAAAAATGTCATCAATAAAGCGACACAAAAAAAGCAATTATTTTTAAAGAGATCGTTCTTGTAGATATACATTTCTTCAAACTAAGTCATATAACAGTTTGTGTAAGGCGGTGCGACATTCGCGCCCAACGCGGTTCCGCGGCGCTGTTGGTAAAAGGTATCCTGGAAGAGGAAATAATTTTTTTCCAACACCAGTGAAAGTAGAGCGAGGAAAAATAGTTTTTCCTCTTCTCTATGTGTGCTCTGTTCTAGCATCCACTTAACTGCACCTATGCCTTTTTCATGTTCTATAGAAGTATATAGGCTACACACATCAAATGTGGTTAATATGCAGTCTGGAGACATATCAATTGCTTTGATTTGTTGTAAAAAATGTCCCGTGTCCAATAGATATGAACAGGATTTTCTAGTGAGTGGTGTGAGTACTTTTTCAAGTAAAATGGCAGGTGGAGAGAGTATGGAATCAATGGATGCCACTATGGGACGGCCTGGTGGATATTGCATGTCTTTATGTACCTTTGGTAGTGTATAAAAGACCGGGGTGACTGGGTGTTGATTGATCAAGAATTCCTTCATTTTAGTGTCAATGATATTATCATGTCTCTGAAGTATGTTCTCCAATTCCTTTTTAATCTGCCACACCGGATCCGTTTGTAATGGTATGTAGGTGGTTGTATCCACTAGTTGTCCCTGGATCTCCTCTATGTAGTATTTTTTATCTAGTATTACTAGGGCTCCCCCTTTATCAGCTGGCTTGAAAATGATGGATTTGTCCTCCATGACACTATCTAGTGCTATTTTTTCCTCAGGTGTTAAATTGTGGTTTGTACGTAAGCTGCCCGTGTGGGTCTGGTGTAATAAAGTTTGTATATCCCTCTGGACTAAATGGACAAATGTCTCTACCGGATGATATGACTTTGGTGGCATATATTGACTCTTGGCTTTGAGTCCAAATTGTTTTAAAGTTAGTTTATCCATTGTCATAATTTCATCACTGGTGGACATTTGTTCATTGGTGGAGAAATGTGCTTTCATCCGTACATTGCGAAAGAACCTTTGCAGGTCCATTTCTAGAGAAAAAGTGTCCAGACCGCATGTGGGGCTAAAAGACAAACCTTTCTGTAGAACATTAATTTGTGCTATACTCAAAGTCTTAGAGGAAATATTAAGTACTAATGTCTCTGTTCTACCTGGGAGCGAGTCCTCATCGGTGCCTCTGTTGGTGCCCTGTGGCGGCGTCCTGCTCTCCTTGTGGCGCGAGCGTGGGGTGCTTTGTTCTCCTCTTGGTGTCTGTCTGCGGTATGTCTTCTGTCCTAAAAAAATTCCCCGTTGCCCACCTGTAGTGTCGCTGCCAGAACTGGAGGACACAGAGTTGTTCCGTCGCCCATCTCTTCTGTATTGTGGTAAAGCAGTGCCTAAGGAGTCTTGCCATTTGTAGATGCGTTTGGAAAGATAGTCTTCAGAATCCCTTATATACTTTGATCTTTTTTATGGCTTCTATGTTGTTCCGCAGATCTTTGCAATTTTTTTCAATTTTTTGTTTGAGAGTTTCAAAGTCCTCTAGATTGAAAGAGTCCTTTAGTTGAACCTCAATTGTAGTGATTTTCTCTTTACACTCTTTTATTGAACTAGTTAGATGTTCAATAGTGAGTACAATAATGTCCAGAGAGCACTTGTTTAAAATGCTGGCAAATTGTGTGCAATACTCAAGGTTGTCTCCAAATAATGTAGGACGGAGATTTGCCCTCAGACTTCGTGGAATCCTCTGTGCGCGGTGGTATTCAGCTAGCATCGCGGCATGCAGTTCCAGTGAGGTGAGACGCCTCACTTCCTTCTCCCAGCGCCGGCTTCTGAACTTGCTGGGTGGGATCTTCAGGAAGTCCGTCTGTGCTGTGTCCTGTGACACGATCTCCTGTGCCCTCTCCTCGCTATAGGCGAAGGTATTCATTAGAGATGGAATGTACTGTCCGTGTGCACGTACTCGAAGGTCAGTACTGTTGTGAAATAGTGAGTCGGCACTTCGGTTTCTTGTCGCGGTGCACGTGTCAGGAGAGACGCTCCAGTAATCAGGTACATTAAAGACCGGCACTCGCTGAATATGAAGTTTAGATATTTATTGACGCTTTTCAGCTAGTTTATAGCCTTCCTCAGACATGTTATACACCATACATGTTGCAGTTTAAATAGCCCGCCTAAGCAGGGATTATGACGTCATGTTGTCATGACGACAAAGTAAACAAAAAATAAACAAACAATGCTGCAGTGTCTAAGCACTTGACAATGCAATATAACAGCCATAATATTATTCAAGTATGCCTATTGCTAAATATAGTTAACTCACTATACAGCAGAGGGCTGAAATCCACATATGGTGGGTTCTATGTAGTCCAGTATTGTACGTATTCCTTGGATTTGCCATTATCTCTGAAAAGAATGGAATAATATTCCAAAAATATATGGTTTTATTGCTTATTATTTCTATAAGTTTTATAATGTATTACCATTAGGCAGGGTGCTGGCTCTCCTCAAAGAGATCAACTGGTCTCCTAAAGGAGAGCTACCACCCTGCCTAACCTGCATTCAAGGCATGACATTAAGCCAGCCAGAATCCTACTCTCCACTGATGAGAGGCAAGCACCCAGAAGCAGCGATCTAGAGATGGATAGTTGGCTTGGCTATTTTCCCTTGTTGTGTTCCACGGCTTGTTAAAAAGTTGGACCTTGACTCATAGGGAGCCACTTCCAGAAAGTGGGGCTAGCAAGATGGTTTTATTTCCCTGGAAGGATACCTCTTTGCATACAAAGTATTGCCTTGTTATTGTTAACCCTTTCTTGATGTGACGATTTTCCATTTTTGCGTTTTTATTTGTCGCTTTCTTCCTTCCCAGAGCCGTAACTTTTTTTATTTTTGTTAACTTAGCCTTATGAGGGCTTGTTTTCTGTGGGACAAGTTGTACTAATGCCAGTATTCAATATTACTTAGGATATAGTAGGAAGCGGGAAAAATATCCAAATGGGGTAGAACTGGAAAAAAATGTAATTCCAAGTGTTTTTTTGGGAATTTTTAACAGCGTTCATTATGCAGTAAAACTGACTTTTGCTTTTCATTCTCCAGATCAGTACGAATCCGGCGATACACTATATATATATATATATATATATATATATATATATATATATATATATTAGTTTTTCTTGCTTTTTAATACTAGAAGAAAAAAAAACTTTCTGACCCCCATAACTTTTTTATAGTTAAGTCTATAGAGGTGTGTGGGACGATTTTTTGAGGAACAATATTTTGGGGTGTGTATGACTTTTTGATCACTTTTTATTCCATTTTTTGGGAGATTAGTGATGAAAAAACAGCAAATCATCCATTTGTTTTTTCTCCATTATGTAATTCACTGTATGGGCTAACTTTTTTTTATATTATTTATTTATTTATTTTTATTTTGGTGAAAGGGGATGATTTGAATTTTTTTTTTTTTCATTTTTTATATTTTAAAAAACTATTTTACTTTTTTTTTTTTTGTTAGGTCCCCAAGTGGGTTTTGCGTGTTCAAACCAATATAGTAATGTGACAGTGATGTATAGCTATGGGTAAACGGATGGGAGCTGGTGATAAACAGCCTACTGAATAAAACACAGCACTGTTGATTTTTTTTTTTTTTTAATTCCAAAATTTTCCCTTTTTGGTGTCAGATATCTTCTCTGTCTTCTGTTCTGTAAAATGTTGGTTACCATTTAGATCAATTTATGCAAGACGAATAAGAAAAGTTAAGAAAATTAGAACCTTTTTGGAAATTAAGAACAAATTATATTTACTTATCTCTAGTAGTAACAATAATAAATGTAAAAGACATGTATTTGCTTCCCTCTAGATCTAGAATAGGAGCACTGATATGCAGATATGTACACACCAGTGGTGTTCATAGACGTAAGTGTGACGGATTTAACACTCTGTTTTAGACACTATCACATTCCAAACGAACTGCTACAGGAGGTCCTGTTCAAATTTTCATTACAGTACATGCTTCAAGTAGATTTTTCACTAACATTGCCAACCATCTTTGTATGCAACATCTCAGCCCCCGCTAAAGTGGAGACAAGATCTACCTGGAAAGGAAAATACATACTGTACAATGCAACGGCACACTGCCAACCAGATAAAGCACAAAATGCCATAGTAATATGAGGTATTCTAAAGCTAATGCTATGCTTGTTTAGTAAATTAGAGATTCTTGGCAAATATATTTTGTGCAAAATTATCTGGGCCCTTCCACCAAATCGTCAAGGTGATCTCTGTAGGATGGGAACCTAACACTATTTCCTACCTGTTATGTGCCAACCTTGGCTTCCGTATAATCAGGGGGTGTTGATTCCATATGCATGCTGGGTCCCCTCTGCCTTTTGCCATTTGTAGTGCTTCAAAGGCCTCCACTAATACAGGGTTGCAGGTACCAGCATGCATGCCGAGTCCACTTGGCTTTATAGTTACACTAATTAAAATCAGCCTATGGGGCTAGTCAGGAGTGCATGACCAAATGGAGTAGCCACACCTCCAGTACAAACTTACAAAGAAAAAAAGGGGAATTTCAGTCAGCACATCCCAGTGTGCAGGTGCACGTTGCAGGTGCATTTGCCAAGAATCTCTAATTTACTAAACAAGCATAGCATTAGCTTTAGAATACCTCATATTACTATGGCATTTTGTGCTTTATCTGGTTGGCAGTGTGTCATTGCATGGTATGTATTTTCCTTTCCTTGTGCATTTAGCCATAGCAACGTGCACCTGCGCACTGGGATGTGCTGACTGAAATTTCCCTTTTTTTCTTTTGTAAGTTTGTACTGGAGGTGTGGCTACTCCATTTGGTCATGCACTCCTGACTAGCCCCGTCTGCCCCATAGGCTGTTTTTAATTAGTGTAACTATAAAGCCGAGTGGACTCGGCATGCATGCCGGTACCTGAACCCCTGTATTAGTGGAGGCCTTTGAAGCACCATAAATGGCAAAAGGCAGAGGGGACCCAGCATGCATGTGGAACCAACACCCCCTGATTATAAGGAAGCCAAGGTTGGCACATAACAGGTAGGAAATAGTGTTAGGTTCCCGTTCTACAGAGATCACCTTGATGATTTGGTGGACGGGCCCAGATAATTTTGTACAAAATATATTTGCCACGAATCTCTAATTTACTAAACAAGCATAGCATTAGCTTTAGAATACCTCATATTACTATGGCATTCTGTGCTTTATCTGCTTGGCAGTGTGCCGTTGCATTGTATGTATTTTCTTTTCCTTGTGCATTTAGCCATAGCAACGTGCACCTGCGCACTGGGATGTGCTGACTGAAATTCCCCTTTTTTTTCTTTGTAAGATCTACCTGGAACCTGCAACCTGCAAATCTAACCCCAGTGGACACTGCAAGCGGTTCTTTTCTTACAGTCAAAATAACCGTAACAAAGACCACACCTTAGCAGACCCCACTAAAGTGAACAGATCAGTCAGAATTTGGATTTTTCAATTCCCTAAGTACTGGCCAAGCATGCAATACAGTGGAGTGATACTGTAATTGAAGTCCATTGTATTAAAAATGCAAATTCACCCTGTTGTAATGTTTCTATAAACAATAAACTGGTGCCGATTCTCCTTGCAGGAATTCAGCATAAGCCTGAAAGTCTACGTAGCAATTTACAGTATGAAATAAATGTTCTAGAAGACCGATTTATGTCTCTCCAGAGTAACCTAAATGTGCCCCTAAGTTAAAGGGGTTGTGCCCCTAATATAAATGTATCCCATCCAGCAGATATCGCTGTTATACCGTGTTTCCCCGAAAATAAGACAGTGTCTTATTATTTTTTTCCTCCAAAAAAAGCGTTAGGGCTTATTTTTGGGATAGGTCTTATTTTCAGGGAAACACGGTTTAAAGCGTGCCCCCATCAGACCCCCGATCAGCCCACTGTGCCCCCTTCAGACCTCAGATCAGCGTGCCCCCATCAGACCTCAGACCAGCCCACCCAGCCCCATAACAATAAAATAAAAACCTCTCTTACCTGTCCTGCGCCACGGCTCCGCTCCGGGTCCGGCGCTCCTCAGGCTTCTGAGGCCGGCGCTGCACTGTCACCTGACTGAGTGCAGTGTCAGGTAATAGTGCGCGCACTACGTCCTGACGCTGTACGCAGTCAGGACAGTGCAGCGCCGGCCCTGGAAGCCTGTGGAGCGCCGGACCCAAAGCGGAGCCGCGGTGCAGGACAGGTAAGAGGAGTTTTTTATTTTATTACTATGGGGCAGGGTGGGCTGATCTGAGGTCTGATAGGGTGCCGGCAGCGAAAATATACAAGTGAGCGCTTCCATAATGGAAGCGCTCACTTGTATTCGCTTTATAACACGCACCGCAATTTTCCCCCTACTTTTTTGGGGAAAAAAGTGCGTCTTATAAAGTGAAAAATACGGTAACGTAGATAGGGCTTATTTTTAGAGTAGGGCTTATATTTTAAGCCTACTCCAAAAACAAGGCAAAATAGCACTAGGGCTTATTTTAGGGATAGGTCTTATTTTCAGGGAAACACAGTATCACTTTCCTCAAATACCACCATTTATCAAAACTTCCTTATTCTAAAGTCATTACCTGACCATTGCATGGTGGGGAAAATCTGTTTCGATTTTCAGTTGCCGTTGGTCATGTTCTGAATTGAAGCCTTGTAATGTAATAATTATAATCATATTTATTTTTATTCCGCCACCATATTCCTCAGCACTTTACAATTCAGAGGGTTTTTGTACAAAAGAGGAAGTGGGGATGACACAAAAGGTAGTTGATTGTTATATAAAGTGGTACATACATCTTTGCACTGAAAAGAGTGGTGTAGGCCGATCTGCGTGTGTTAGTGCTTTGGGTGTGAAGATTACTGTCAGAAAGTTCAGGTCTGAAGAGTTGGGGAGTGGGGGTGGAAGGGTTGTTACTGGGGAAGAGTCAGTTTAGCATGAAGCATCATAAGCTTGCCTGAAAAGATGTGTTTTTTTCAGGCATGTTTAAAGGTAGAGAAGTTGGGAATTGACCTAATATTCTGGGCAGAGCATTACAGAGAGTAGGTGCAGCTCGAGGAACGTCCTGAAGAAGGGAGTGAGAGGTACTAATTATGGAGGATGTTAATCTTAGATCACTAGCAGAATGGAGAGCACGAGTAGTGTGGTAGATGGAAATGAGGGAGGAGATGTATGGAGGTGCAACACTGTGGAGAGCTTGGTGGGTGAGGGTGAGAAGTTTGAAGTGTATTCTGTGGTGGATGTAGTGTGTAGGAAGCGTCATTGGTAAGAACAAGGGGTGTGATTAGTGTCACATGATCTATAAATATCAGGATAGATAGATAGATAGATAGATAGATAGATAGATAGCAGTCACGTGACAATCCAGGAAGTAGGATTCAAGCATAGGGGGGTAAGAGAAAACTGAAAATGAGGTAAATTAAAAAAAATACATAAATAAAACGAGGAATGGGAAAGTAATTGATGAAAGTACAGTTTAGAGTGACAAGTAGTTTAGGACACAACCCCTTTAATGGCTGATCCTTTAAAATGATTCTCTACTTTAGACAATCTCTACTTGTTAGACCTTACACCTCTGTGCCATGATGACATCCATGACAAAGTAGTACCTGAAGATGTCTATCAAGGGTCCATGTTTTGTCAGTGTGTCCATTTTTTGCCCTCTGTGTGTCATCCATGTTCCACGGATACTCCTAGACTTAAAATTCCAGAGCATCTCATACCAATGGTCCATGAAAATCACTGGCAGATTACAAATGCTACCTATGGACTTCAATGGGAGTGGTTGGCCTTCAAGTATTGCTTATATTTCCATGGTTTTTCCCCTGACCCATGGTCAGTAAAAACCACTGTTTATACTCATTAGAATTATTGGAGTTGTGTGCTGTCCCTGGAGAACACTGACAGCACAAGTCTGTGACTCACTGACATCTGGACAAGGCCTTAAAATGATTCTTTGACAATAGGCTGATAACAAGCTTCCCTCTGCTGGAAGCCCCAGAGATCAGCTGTTCTCTGTGGAGAAAAATTTTGAGTAAAGGCCCTTTTACACGGGCCGATGTGTCTCTCTGCCCGAGCGCCGATCAGCGATATCGTCGCTCGGGCAGGGAGCCTTTACACGGCCCGATGAATCGAGCGCCGGGCCGCACGAGTGATCGCTGTATTGCTCGTGCGGCCCGGAAGCTCCATACTGTCAGGCGCACATCGCCTGTTTACACAGGCCGATGTGCGCCCGACAGATTGGATCTTTTGTAGAAACCAAAAGATCCAATCAGCCGACGAACGAGCGTTTTGCTCGTTCGTCGGCTGATTAGGGCCACTTTTACACGGGCCGATTACCGGCACTAGCGTTCCTAGGAACGATTTTTCGGCCGATAATCGGCCCGTGTAAAAGGACCTTTAGTGTTTAAATGAAGTCCGTCACCAGGAAATTCACTGTTACACCAGGCATAGTGCCTTGTAGGGCTAGCTGATTGTAATGATACCTTTCACTTAAAGGGGTTATCCAATCATTAATGTAAAAAATGAAAATTAGACATCATATAGGACACAACAATGCTAGAACCAGCCTCACATTTATCCAGACATCTCCCATTCCGTGTTCTAGCAGCTCTGCTAGATTTATGTTAAGCTGACAGCTCAAGGGGAGTGTCTTTTCTGCATCATCTTAGGAGGACGTGTCCATACCCTCCCTTTCACAGCTCAGGAGGCAGTTGAAGGATGAAACTGAGCATGTGCGGCCATCTCAGTGAGCAGGACAAAGAAATAAGGGGAAAAAACTAACAGCAGGTGGCCCTACAGATACATTTTATTGAATAACTCACTGGTTATCCTGCATTTTTAATTACATGCAATTACAAAAGTATTCAGTGTTTTTCATGGGACAACCTCTTTAGTAATCTGTTCCTTAATTCTTGAGAAAATATAAATTAAATCCATACACAAATGAGCAGTTAAGTGCAACAAAAGTGGGCTCCTCCTTGAAAATAGTCATTTCGCCTAATCCTGTCAATCAAGAAGTAGAGGAAGAAGCTGTCAGAGGAAGGAGGAAAAGCAAGGGCACATTAAAGGAGTTATACCAGGGGGTTATGCTCACTGGTTACTACATTTTTAATTACATGCAATTACAAACGTATTTAGATCCAGGTGCTGGTTTGATAAATGTAGAATATGTTTCATGACACAACCCCTTTTAGTGGCTTGGACCTGCCCTTGGTGTCCTTAACTGCTCAGTTGCATATGGATTAAACTGCTTTTTATACAGAACTAGCAGAAGGACCCGGCTTCGCCTGGGTATATTTCATCTATTTCATTTAATGTTTCTGTGTGTCGTTGCAGAGAGAAAGTCAATGCAGCTGACAGAAGTTGATTTTTACCTTCATTTTTTCAATCCCCATTGGCTGCGAAGTGGGAGGGGGCGTGGCCTGACCGGATCAGGGGTGTGGTTTAGCGGGACCTTGGGGGGAGGGGTGCTTTTAAGATCTTCTTTTGAAGGTGGCCTGAATTACAGGTCAATGCCATGGTAATTTATGAGGAAACACAGTGGGTAGCAGTGGAAGAAAACATTGCTTCGCACGGGTATATTTAATCTATTTCATTAAATGTTTGTGTGTGTCATTGCAGAAAGAAAGTCAACCTCCCTCCCACCCCTGCAGCTGACAGAAGTTGAATTTTACCTTCATTTTTTCAAGCCTCATTGGCTGCGGAGTGGGGGGGGGCGTGACCTGACCAGGTCGGGGGTGTGACTTAGCGAGACTTGGTGCGGGGGTTTTAAGTCTTTCTCTTGAGGGTGGCCTGAATTACAGGTCAATGCCATGGTACTTTATGAGGACACGCAATGGGTAGCAGTGGAAGAAATCTTTTATTACTACTGAACGGTCTTAGTCTAAAATTAGTCTAAAACATAAGTTATATTTATGGTAACCGGAATACCCCTTTAACAGTGCCATCCACAGCGCTCTGCCCTTTTAAAGCAGTGAATAGAAATGGGTGGGTTGTTAGTTAACTGAGCTCCTCAGCTGGCTGCTAATTACCTGGCTGTGTTGTTATGGAAACCTGCCCTCCATTTGTGTGTCTGTGCAGAGAATGGCAGTTGGGGTTTGAAACCAAAGTGCCCAGGCTAATATTGGCTAATGCAGGTAATATTTTGGGAATATCACGGGAACGGTATGTCCTAGAGAGCTGAGACCTGGTTTAAAACCTTCCCGGACACCTGATGTACATGTGTGCCGAATTTGGTGAAAATCGGTCCAGTAGTTTGGTCGCGCATAGAGAACAGACAGACAGACAGAAACTCATTTTTATAATATTAAGAGATAAAGCAACAAATTGTTATGTACGTCAATGGTATCTCTACGTTAAGTTGAGCTAGCCCTACTAGGCCTTCCTTTTCATTTGCTTGCAGTGACACCCCATGTGAAAAAAAGCATTACACAGCGCCCATTCAATTCAGTGTGTTGACTGTGTAATGCAGGACAGGCCAGGTCCCCCAGAACCAGAGACACTTTTTGTAACTGCTGAGGTTCCTGAACAGTGGACGTCCTCCGATAACTCCCTAAATTAGACAACCCTTTTAAAGAGCAATGTAATTTGACTCGGGTTATCCATCAAATCAAATGCACCCGTCTATAAAAGCGAAGTATTGAAAAATTTGATTTGGCTGCTTTGTGGAATATACAAAAAAATTCAATTTGCAAGGAATTACTTTGCCACAAAGTACATTTCTGTATAAGTAGTGGATGAAATGACAGGGAGCGGTGATTGCTCTGATCCCCATCATTGTACCCCTCAGATGCCTTGTTCATAGCTGATCACGGCATCTGATATCAATAATTTAGTGTAACATTTTTTTAAAAAAGGAATAAAATCAATCTTACCTCATCCATTTGATCTCGAAGAGCTGACCTCTGCCATCTTGTTTGAAGAACTAGTGCAAAATCATACGTGGCCCGTGATATCATCGCATTGGCCAGTGTGCACAGCATTTCATGCAAGATCTTCAATCAAGATGGGGATGGCCAGCTCTTTGGGTATGATTTTTATTATTTTACTGCCATTTAGGGAAAATATTTTCGGTTCCACAAAGCATGAGGAAATTAGGCTTCACGGCAAATCTAATTTTTCCTGAAAATCGGATCGAAGTTCAGATGGACTTCGATTCGCTCAACACCAATAAACAGTACTGTTGTGGAGAAAGCTCTGTATTTTTTTTACCTATAGGTGGCGCTAGAGAGTATTTTTTTTTCTTTTCTGAATGAGAGCTCTTTTGCATACCCAAGGAACGAGCAGTCAGAATTGCTACGTACCAGCTGCTAAGTTACTTCTTAGGACTTTGTCAGCAGTTGTTTTTTTTTTTTATTTCGGAAAAAGACAGCGTTATGCATGAAATGTGCCATAATTCACCATTTCCATTTTCTATGCAGTTATTTTTATGCTCTGTGAAAATGCTGAAACAGAAAATAGCTGCAAAAGAGCCGTTCTGTCATGTATATGATGTTACGTGGCAGAAGACAAATGAAACCTCCGAATCTGCTCCAGTCCGATAAAGAGACGGGTCACCCGTGTCAGACACACCATGTTATTTTACATTACGTTTCTATTTTGTTTCGTGTTTCCCACCACTAAGCCGCTAATGCTTTAACACTAGGGATTGTTACTATATGTTTGCTACATGGTTATTGTATATTACAACCTCTGAATGGAAAGCTCTGTAATTGTGTTATGTGTTGGCTGATGACAGGTAATGATACTCTTTTAGAGGAGTGCTCGTCCTTTTTAGCTTATTGATTTCAGCCTGTAATAACTGCAGTGGCATACGATAAAAATTCTGCATCATCCTCAGAAGCCGACATCATGTAAAAAGGCTGAGCAATTTCAGAAACCAAAAAGCCAAACATTTGTACATACTGTTATGAACAGTCTTTGATGACCTTCATTTCAGTCGCATACTACCTACCAGCTTGATAGCGCTCCAGTGACCTACATGTTTTTTTATGGGAAATGATATCCGCTAATCTGACGTTATTTCGCATTCCTTAAGGAATTTAATTAAACCTGGATCTCATATATACAGCAGTGAGCTTCACTATGGCAGCTGCTCTATAAGATAAGAAATGTAGTGACCACTGATAAAGACAAGGAAGGTGTTTGTGAGTAATTACATGCCACCCATGAAGCAGCCAATAAGGTTGTCAGGTACTAATGGAGAAAGAATGGTGTATTTAAAGGGAGTCTATCCAATGCTTTCTGATACTAAACCAATATACAATGCCAGGTGCAGGACTTAAATGTATGTGCAAAACAGACCTTTTGTTCACAGATAGACTTGCATGCCAGCATGCAAATCCCCAAAGGGCAGTACCAAGCCTGGCAAGTACTTCAAATGGGTTGTCCCATTCTACAGTTTTCAAACCAGCGCCGTGATCTGAATACTTTTGTAATTGCATGTAACTAAATATTTTTTATAGCCACTGAGTTATTCAATAAAATAACTATGCAAAGCGCCACCTGCTGTTTGTTCTTTTTCTTTGACCTGCTCACTGAGATGGCCGCACATGCTCAGTTTCATCCTTCAACTGCCTCCTGAGCTGTGATAGGGAGAGCTGTGACATGTCCCCTGAGCTGTGATAGGGAGAGCTGTGACATGTCCCCTGAGCTGTGATAGGGAGAGCATGGACACACCTGCTTAGGAGAGCATGGAACAGGACTGGTTCCAACTTTGTTATGAAGAGATTGTCATGTATTTTCATTTATTTTTTATATTAGTCATGGGATAGCCTCTTTAAAGGCAACCTGTCATCAACTTCATCCTGACCATGTTGGCTACTGGCATTACAGTGATTGGGTAGCCGGGAAAGCGTCATCGGGTGCTATTTAGCACCCGGTGACATGTGATCCGGCTCAGTCCGAGTCAGTGAGAGCTGCTGCAAGGAGGGACAGATAGTGTAGGGATAGAAATTGGCTAGGAAGGGCTAGTTTTTTTTGTTGAAAAGACCCAAAAGCCCTTTTAAGGGCTATTTTATCTGGCTGCAATATATTTTTTTTGGAGGTATTTGTTTATATATTCAATACTATTGTGTACTGACATCTACGGTATTTAGAAATGTTACCGCAGTTGACTGATTGTGTTTTATATGTTTGTTCACTAGTGTGTAATTGGTGTCCAGGTTTTGCAATTAGCCTGATACTATGGAGTCTTATTTAAACCGACCAGCAACACCATTCATGTTGTGTTACGACTAAGGACACTGGGGTGTCTGTAACGCTTCAACAGTTTGTCCAGAGTGTCGTGTCCTCTGTACCTGTATTGCTAACGGTGGTGTATTTTGTTTCTTCAAGCTATAATGGTATGTTTGCGCATCTTTTAAGTCTTTACTTGACACTGTTATTGGCTTAGTAGCTTAGTAGCCATATGGCATATCACAGATTCTCATTAAAGTGTAGCTGTCATTCTTTTTTATTTTTGTAATGTGTAGGGGCAGTGATACTGACCATTTTGGTTATATACTTTAATTACTGAAATCATACATTTCTATTGGAAAAACAGCTCTAAAGTCAACCATTTTGAGCCTTAGCAACACTCCTCTGCCTTCTGTTTATATAACACAGTCATTGCTGAGCAAGTCTCCACTGTTATGTAAACAGAAGACAGAGGAACATTGCTAGGACTCAAAATGGGCCACTTTAGAGCTATTTGTTTAAATGTACAATTTCAGTAATTAAAGTATATTACAAAATGGTCAGTATCACTGCCTCTATACATTACAAAAAAAAAATTAAAATGACAGTTACACTTTAAGGTAAAGTTTACTTGAGATATCTTCATTTAATTGCTTGGTATAACAAAGACAACACTGTAGCTTATTAGGATTATTGGCGGGCAATACATAACTATGACGCACTATCAATGACAGATCTGTTGCCATCCAATGCCTGTGACTCTGCATGATCATGAGATCCAAGTGGCAGGAGGTAAGCACCATACCACTTCATCTGTTGTCAGCTGTGCTCGGCTACTTCCCACACTGTTGACAGTTGACTATCATGGGACATCAATGCAGACTTCCAAATATAAAGAGTGGAGCTGACAGAAGAAAACATGGTATGGAACATTCTCATCATCCCTTCCACTTTGTTCTAGCGATTTCACCGTGGTCGGCCCTTCATTGAAGGCACGATAACCCATCAACGGATAGACTAAGACAAGCCCTTTAGCCAGAATGTGCAAAGAGGCTTAACTAAACAGAATCCATAGATTGTAGATGCTACCAGATCGAGCTCCATAGGGACCCTCTCTGCCACATACATTAAGAAAACACTTACATACACATGATACATCGTGGGACAGATTTTACATTGAACCAGGGAGCTTCACGTTACACCTCTGCTCGTATCCTACTTGTATTTTGTAGACCTTTATGATTCTCCTGTTATCTCAATCCAGGATAAAATGAAGAGATGAGTGTCATGCTTTACTCCTAAAACCTGGTCAAGATATTTTTAGACAAACATGTAAAATAAATCAAGAGAAAATAGCAAGCAAATCCTTGCTGAATTTTTGCCCATTTTTAAAATTGTGTCTTAATCAGGCTTGGACTGGCCCACAGGGGAACAGATGAATGCCTTGGTGGGCCATTTGGCAAGGGTGGGCCCCCAGCCCCTCAACCCTTTCACAAGTGGAACATTTGATTATTTGGCATAGGGTGGTGGAGAAGACTTCTAGGCACAGAGGCAAGCTAGCCAGTATACTACCCAGGGGTCTGCCTCCCTGCCACACAATGCTCTCTACCATTGTGTGGCAGGACAGGTGGCTGTACATTAGGCCCCCAGAATTAATTATACTGTTGAGCCATAGACACTCCACTTTGACACTGGCTTCAATAGTACAGTAAATGTTATATATGTTTGGTGTAAAGCAGTGGCATACATAGAGAAGTAAGGGCCCCATAGCAAGGATCAAACCGGGCCCCCCACACAGGACAGAAAGGTTTCTGCCTAAAGTCCTGACCAAGTTTTCACCTCCAGTTGAAGAGGAGATAATCCCAACTAAGACTGGACCCCCTCTTGCCCTGGGCCCCCTCTTGCTGTGGGCCCCATAGCAGAGGCATGGTCTGCCGCTATGGTAGTTACTATGAAACCATGAGAATGGCCAAAATGCATAGTGACACTCAAATGTGAAGCATCAGATGTTTCATCCATCATCTGTGATAATGACTTTCAATACTTGTTCACATGCCAGTAGGACAGCTTAAAAGCAGAATAGAAAAATGTTGACCTTTCTTTTACTAGCCTGGATGATATTTTAATAATCTTTTTATGACTTAACTTCAATAAAATGCAAGATAATTGTTATCCTACAGCATTGATCAGAAACATCCAAAACGAAATGAGAAATGGTCAGCAATGATGTGACCTAAAACGTATCAATGTGACAAATGCCCTGTGACAATATCCATTTCATGCCAATAGTTATGAATTAGAAAATTGGAGGCATTAAACAAATCTTTTACAGGAAAATGAATAACTCATTCCAATATGGATTTCTACAAATGCTTGCATTTACATATTGGATTCATAGTTGTAGATAGAGGCTTTTTTTTTTTTTAATGAAGTTGTAAAGAAGCAGATTCATTATCAAAGAACATCTTTCTCATTTACATATTATGATATGATCTATAATGATCTGACCTCTGCTAGGCTGTTCACAAAATGCGGACATAAAGCAGAATAATTCATAGCAGAATAGTTATTGGAATTTGAATTTCAAAACTAAGAGCTCACGTAGAGTTCTCGCTCTATAAATGCATGGATCCACAAGCACAGTGGTCATCACCCACACTAAGCTTTGCCTATGATATTTGTCTGGATGACTATAAATGTCTAACTTTTTAAAACTGACTTTAACATTTCTAAAACTTAGTGAAATTGGCAGCACTGTGGCTCTGCGGTGAAAACTCTCGTTCTCCAACTTGTCCAAGTGATTTCTTCCAACCATTCAAAAAGATTATACTGGCAGGTTTCCTTTGAATGTGGGCATCATTGGCCTTCAAAGATAATCTATGTATTATCTTATATATGTCTTAATCCTTTTTGTTAGTTACACATGTTAAAGTCCAGTTTCAATCCAGATACAAACATATGTAGGAATCCCACTTCGATAAGAATCTGTAGTTTATTTATTTAATAAGATAAATAGCCATACACATAGACAGCAGTGTCTACATCTACTGGGTCATTACTAGAGATGAGCGAAGTTATCAAAATTCAATTGGGCTGGTTTGCAGAATTTCACAAAAAAATTTGTTTTGTTACAAATTACTTTGCCATGAATCCATTGTACCATTTACCATGTACCACATTCCATTGTACGTAGCAGGCGCAATGACAGGGAATGGTGATTGTCCTGCCCCTATCATTGAACCCCTCCGATGACGCATTCAACATTGATTGCGGCACCTGACAGTCACATTGAAGCCTTTCATGGGTTAATCAGGGGTTTGAAAGCAAACAGACACATACTCACCTCATCCATTTACTCACGGATAGGCCATTGTGGCCATCTTCATTGAAGAAAACTCGCCAAATCTTGCGCTGACATGTGGTGTGAGCATCACGCTGGCTGGGGCATGGTTCCATGGATGAACTGGATGAGGTATGTACGTTATTTTTTACTGCCCTTTTAGAAAAAATAGTTTTTTTACCATGAAGTGCGAGGAAATTTGCCTTCGTGATGAAACAAATTTTCCTGAAATTTGGATCAAAGTCCACTTTGGATACTTCGATACGTTCAACACTAGTCATTACATACAGGCCCATACTTGTCATGAGTAATGGTCTGTATGTAATGACTCGAAAGGTGTAGACGCTGTTGTCTATGTGTATAGCTTTTTATCTTTTTGCATAAATTAACTACACATTTCTATAGAAGCTGGATTCCTCCATATTTGTGTGTCAAGACTGGTACAGGTGAGCTGAATGTGTGCCTTATATTAGTCCAATTTCAATCTACAATTTACAAGCTTGGAAGATGGTTTCTGTAAAAAACATTGTATATTTTATATTCAGACAGACATATTATATTGTCTTCAAAGGTCTACCTTAGTGGGTCGGTGCACCACCACAGAACCCCTGAAATGGAGAGGTGAGCTGAAAGCATTATTTTAACCCCTTCCACTGGTGAGTTTTTTTGCAAACTGTGTGGAGATTGTTAGGGTGGGCTTCATATTACATCGGACTCTCTGCAACAACAGCCAGTGTCAGAGAAAACTGTCATCCCAGATGTCTAACTTCTTAAAGGGGCATTACTATCTCAGACATTGATGACATATTGCTAGAATACGTCACCTACGCCAGATAGATATGGGTCCCATCTCTTGAATTTCCATTTAAAACATATTTGTTCAAACTGAATTATCTGAGGAATTACTACTTTATTGTCCAAATTAACAACATTATGAAGGACATTTATCAAGACTGTCATTTCCATACACCAGTCTTGATCCCTGTGCACCATAGTGAGTTGTGTCTAATTTACAGTATTAAAAGTCAGATGTTGCTTAATAAATTAGTCGCATCTCTGGCAATCTGCTCACTAGAAACTGAAGTCTATGTCAGTCAGGGGCTGACTTAGGCATCAGCATTAACTTATGCCAGTTTCTGGAGTAAGCTATGGTAAATCTGGTGGCCGCATGAAGCCCCTCCCCTTCTAATAAGCCCCACCCTATTCTAGCCACTTTAGAAAGGTGTCAAGCAGCTTTAAAAATTCACAAATTATGCCACAAATATGGAGTGTACCAATAGTAGAATCCTTCAGGAATTTTCCCCTACATGTACATGTGTATGTTGTTACCAGCTACCATACTTCCTTTTTTAGATAGTCTACCCCTCATTTTATGTGCTATAGCAGTACTATATTCTGCAGAACTTTACAGACATTATCATCCAACTGTCACCAATGGGGATCACAATCTAAGTTCCTCATCAGTATGTATTTGGAGTGTTGGAGGAAACCGGAGGAAATCCACACAAACTCAGGGAGAACATACAAACTCCATGCAGATGCGGTCAGATTCTAACCCAGGACCCCGCTGCAAGGTACCAGTACTAACCACTGAGCCACAGTGCTGCCCTCATATGACAGATGTCCAACCAAGTACTCATCTGGTTTCCAAACTGTTTTTCAATTTACTATTATTATTTTATTTTTTTTACAGAAATACAGGCTTGGATTTACCATTAGACAGATGCCTATAAACAGCCCCATAAAATAGGAAGGATACCTCAGTATCAGGTCGGTTTCACACGAACGTTGTGTTTTGCGGTCCACAAATTGCGGATCCGCAAAAAAAAACGGATGCCGTCCGTAAGGCATCCGTATTTTTTGCGGATCCATTGTAACAATGCCTATCCTTGTCCGTTTTGCGGACAAGAATAGGACAGGTTCCATCTTTTTTGCGGGGCTACGGAACGGGCATACGGGTGCGGACAGCACACTGTATGCTCTCAGTATTTTTTGCGGACCCATAGAAATGAATCGGTCCGCCTTTTTCACATTTGCGGAGCCCGCAAAAAATACTGTCGTGTGAAAGGGGCCTCAGTCAGGAGTTGGTTTACAGTTGGAGCAGTAGGAGGCGTTCTAGTAGTCTATATTCTATACTTATATGTGAATTTTGTCACCATGTTTGTAGATAATTATTATACAAGTTCTTGTAAGATAAAATATATTTATTTTAGGTTTACTTTGTGTATATTTTTCTACAATTAGTGGGGTTTTTAGAGTGAAATTCTTCATTGGTGGGTGCCTACATGCTCATGGGACATAAATAAGAACAGAACTAGAGATGAGAGAATCAAATCCAACAAAGTGGAATTCGATCCAAATTTCAGGATAAATTTGATTCGCCGCAAAGCCGAATTTCCTCATGTTTCGTGATAGCGAATCAATTTAACCTGAAATAGTGTAAAACTCAAAAGAAATCCTACTTACCTCCTCCATTTGCTCACAAGGGACCGGGCACCGCCATCTTAATTGAAGATCTCGGTCGAAATCCTGTACGTGGTGACGTATGACATCACCACACTGGCTGGTGTGACAACAACCTCGGGCCTTGTGAGATTTCGCGCAAGAACTTCAAGCAAGATGGGGGCAGCCAAATTAAGCAGGTAGGTATGATTTAATTTTATTACTCTCAGATGCTGCGATCATATATGAAAATGGCATCTGAGGGGTACAATGATGGCAAGCCTCTTAATAAATTTGTTGCATTTTCTGATGTCCATGCACCAAGGCTAAAATCTACCCAGCCAGAAGCTGCTGTCAATTGTGCTAGGATTCTGGCGTACATGTTAAATGAGCAGGGCTGTGAAGCTCCTGTTTGCAGCCCTCCTCCTCCCACCCACTTTTGGAAAAATGCTAAGGGTGTTGGAGTAAGTTGAAAAGTCACATATTTTGTTGCAGCACTTGTGATTATATTTGTTACTTTTCTACTTCCTTTAATGATCATTTAATCAAAACTGCTACATTTTGGAAAATAATTATATATATATATATATATATATATATATATATATATATATACAGTACAGACAGTACAGTTTGGACACACCTTCTCATTCAAAGAGTTTTCTATATTTTCATGACTATGAAAATTGTAGATTCACACTGAAGGCATCAAACTATGAATTAACACATGTGGAATTATATACTTAACAAAAAAGTGTGAAACAACTGAAAATATGTCTTATATTCTAGGTTCTTCAAAGTAGCCACCTTTTGCTTTGATTACTGCTTTGCACACTCTTGGCATTCTCTTAAAGAGCTTCAAGAGGTGGTCACCTGAAATGGTTTTCACTTCACAGTTGTGCCCTGTCAGGTTTAATAAGTGGGGTTTCTTGCCTTATAAATAGGGTTGGGACCATGACTTGTGTTGGGCAGAAGTCAGATGGATACACCGCTGATAGTCCTACTGAATAGACTGTTAGAATTTGTATTATGGCAAGAAAAAAGCAGTTAAGTAAAGAAAAACGAGTGGTCATCATTACTTTAAGAAATAAAGGTCAGTCAGTCCGAAAAATTGGGAAAACTGAAAGTGTTCCCAAGTGCAGTCGCAAAAACCATCAAGCGCTACAAAGAAACTGGCTCACATGAGGACCGCCCCAGGAAAGGAAGACCAAGAGTCACCTCTGCTGTGGAGGATAAGTTCATCCGAGTCACCAGCCTCAGAAATCGCAGGTTAACAGCAGCTCAGATTAGAGACCAGGTCAATGCCACACATAGTTCTAGCAGCAGACACATCTCTACAACAACTGTTAAGAGGAGACTGTGTGCAGCAGGTCTTCATGGTAAAATAGCTGCTAGGAAACCACTGCTAAGGACAGGCAACAAGGAGAAGAGATTTGTTTGGGCTAAAGAACACAAGGAATGGACATTAGACCAGTGGAAATCTGTACTTTGGTCTGATGAGTCCAAATTTGAGATCTTTGGTTCCAAGCACCGTGTCTTTGTGCGACGCAGAAAAGGTGAACGAATGCCTGGTTCCCACCGTGAAGCATGGAGGAGGAGGTGTGATGGTGTGGGGGTGCTTTGCTGGTGACACTGTTGGGGATTTATTCAAAATTGAAGGCATACTGAACCAGCATGGCTACCACAGCATCTTGCAGCGGCATGCTATTCGATGCGGTTTGCGTTTAGTTGGACCATCATTTATTTATCAACCGGACAATGACCCCAAACACACCTCCAGGCTGTGTAAGGGCTATTTGACTAAGAAGGAGAGTGATGGGGTGCTACGCCAGATGACCTGGCCTCCACAGTCACCAGACCTGAACCTAATCGAGATAGTTTGGGGTGAGCTGGACTGCAGAGTTCAGGCAGAAGGGCCAACAAGTGCTAAGCATCTCTGGGAACTCCTTCAAGACTGTTGGAATACCATTTCAGGTGACTTCCTCTTGAAGCTCATCAAGAGAATTCCAAGAGTTTGCAAAGCAGTAATCAAAGTCAAAGGTGGCTACTTTGAAGAACCTTTTTTGTTAAGTATATAATTCCACATGTGTTAATTCATAGTTTTGATGCCTTCAGTGTGAATCTTCAATTTTCATAGTCATGAAAATACAGAAAACTCTTTGAATGAGAGGGTGTGTCCAAACTTTTGGTCTGTACCGTGTATATATATATATATATATATATATATATATATATATATATATATATATATCTTTTAGTTTAAGTTATCATTAGGGATGAGCAAACCTGTGGAAGTTCAGGTTTGCCGGGTTTGTCCGAACTTCAGGTTAAAGTCAATGGGGACCCGAACTTCACCTTATTATTTTACGTTTTAACATGTTTATAACAGAAAATAATACCATTCTTAAGACAGAATGCTAAATAAAATGGCAATTGAGGGGTTAAAAATAATAATAATTAAAAAAACTCACCTTATCAACTTGATCACGCAGCTGATATCCTCTTCTTCTTTTTGCAGAACCTGCAAAAGGACCTGCGATGATGAGTGGTGGTGAGTGCGGTGACATGATTGCAGGTCCTTTTGCAGGTCCTGCAGAAAGAAGAAAGAAGAGGATACCGGCTGTGTGATCAAGTGGATGAGGTTAGTTTTTATTATTATTATTATTATTATTATTATTATTATTATTATTATTATTATTATTATTATTATTATTATTTTCTTAAACCATTATTTTATTATTATTTCATTAAACCATGTTATAACGGAAAATAATAAAATCACCCAAACACCAAACCTGAACCCAAACTTTAGTGAAAAAGTCTGGGTTTGGGTCCAGGTACCAGAACTCGCAAAGTTCGGTACAAACCCGAACTTTGAAGTTTGAGGTTCGCTCATCCCTAGTTATCAATCAAATGCCAGGAAGGTTTAATATATCTTTTTTATATAAATCATCCTACTATATCATGAATCAAAACTAATTTTTTTTTTTTTCATTTTTCCTGTATTTTCCACCATTGTGCTGGCGGCGTGTACCATTCGGCTTATTTATAACACATTGTCATTGGAACAACAGAGGGAATGAATTAGATTCTTCATGCGACAAGGCCTCATTTTAATGAGTCTTCTGACCTACTGTGCCTCATCCTGACGAGGCTAAAAAATAAAACAAGGAGCAGAACCACATTAAATTAGAAAACACCAGGCCAGCATGATTTTGCCTGTTGATTCAGCCTTGAAGGCAAGATTTAGCTAAGTAGAATGTTTTGCCATTTGCGAACATCTCTACTTCGTATTTTCGGTGTCTTGATGTTCCTCTGTAATAAAAACAGTATGATTCCTTTTTATTTTTTAACATGCAAGACTTTCCATTAGTGGATTCATTCAAAGCATCCTAGTAAAAAAAAACATTATTTTTCTATCAGCTTCTATCAGTAAGGAAAAGAGAGTCCCATGGATAAAATCACATAAAAGTAAAATGAGTCAAGCAAAGCACCATTCATCCATCGCATGGCACAGAAAACTGAATAGAAGTTGAGACATAAAAAATAGATTAAAATAATATAATAATATGAAATAACTTTTAGACAAGTACAAAAAATAGTATATTATATTGGACATAACAAAAGAGGTAATGTACAGCTGTGACTAGTTAAGACTTTTTGTTAAAATAAAATAACCATAG
>ONZH01010818.1:0-38946 GCA_900303285.1 Rhinella marina | reverse complement strand
AAAAATAGTGGCGGCTGGGGACGGAATACCGAGGGGCAGCCACCGCCATGAGATTGCGAAAGGCCTCGGTCTCTACCAGCCTATAGGGCAGCATCTCCAGGCTAAGCAATTTGGAGATGTGGACGTTGAGGGCTTGGGCATGTGGGTGGGTGGAACTGTATTTCCTCTTGCGCTCCAGCGTCTGCTGTAAAGACAGCTGAACGCTGCACTGGGACACATTGGTGGACACTGTGGAGGATCGTTGAGGCGAAGGTGTGGTTTTCCGGCGGGAGGCGCTCGTGCCGGGGTCCTGGGCAGGGGGTTGACTAGCAGAGGCAGCGAGTGACGCAGGGGGTTGACTAGCAGAGGCAGCGAGTGACACAGGGGAAGGAGCAGTGGTGTGACCCGCAGGAGGTGGTGAACGGCCTTGGTTCCATTGAGTGGGGTGTTTAGCACTCATATGCCTGCGCATGCTGGTGGTGGTTAGGCTAGTAGTGGTGGCACCCCTGCTGATCCTGGTGTGGAACAGGTTGCACACCACAGTCCGTCGGTCATCCTCACTTTCTTTAAAGAACCTCCAGACTTGCGAACATCTAGGCCTCGCCACGGGAGCTTCACTACGTGAAACAGTTGCTGCTGATGCACCAGCTCTGGCCCTGCTTCTCCCTCTGGCCACACCACTGCCTCTTACAACCTGTTCTGGTGCAGCACTCGCCTCCGCCTCAGAAGCACTGTCTTCACTCGGCATATCAACCCAACTTGGGTCAGTCACCTCGTCATCCTCCGATTCCTCAGTCTGCTCCCCCCTCGGAATTCCTCCCCTAACAACAACTTCACCACTGGAAGAAGTAGAGCTGCGTCTTAAAAAGATTAAAATAGACAAATCGCCAGGACCGGATGGCATACCCGTATCCTAAGAGAATTAAGTAATGTCATCGCCAGACCCTTATTTCTGATATTTAAGGACTCTATACTGACAGGGAGTGTTCCACAGGATTGGCGCATAGCAAATGTGGTGCCAATATTCAAAAAGGGTCCAAAAACAGAGCCCGGGAACTATAGGCCGGTAAGTTTAACATCTGTCGTGGGTAAACTGTTTGAGGGTTTTCTAAGAGATGCTATCTTTGAGTACCTCAATGAAAATAAGCAAATTACTCCATATCAGCATGGCTTCATGAGGGATCGGTCATGTCAAACCAATTTAATCAGTTTCTATGAGGAGATAAGTTCTAGACTAGACCGCAGCGAATCAATGGATGTTGTATATCTGGACTTCTCCAAAGCATTTGACATTGTACCACATAAAAGGTTAGTATATAAGATGAGAATGCTTGGCCTGGGAGAAAATGTCTGTATGTGGGTAAGTAACTGGCTCAGTGATAGAAAACAGAGGGTGGTTATTAATGGTACATACTCAGATTGGGTCACTGTAACTAGTGGGGTACCACAGGGGTCAGTATTGGGCCCTATTCTCTTCAATATATTTATTAATGATCTTGTAGAAGGCTTGCACAGTAAAATATCAATTTTTGCAGATGACACTAAACTGTGTAAAGTAATTAACACAGAAGAGGACAGTACACTGCTACAGATGGATCTGGATAGACTGGAGGCTTGGGCAGAGAAGTGGCAGATGAGGTTTAACACTGACAAATGTAAAGTTATGCATATGGGAAGGAATAATGCAAGTCACCAGTACATACTAAATGGTAAAATATTGGGTAACTCTGACATAGAAAAGGACCTAGGAATTTTAGTGAACAGAAATCTAAGCTGCAGAAACCAGTGTCAGACAGCTGCTGCCAAGGCCAATAAGATAATGGGCTGCATCAAAAGAGGCATAGATGCCCGTGATGAGAACATAGTCCTGCCACTTTACAAATCACTAGTCAGACCACACATGGAGTACTGTGTACAGTTCTGGGCTCCTGTGAACAAGGCAGACATAGCAGAGCTGGAGAGGGTTCAGAGGAGGGCAACTAAAGTAATAACTGGAATGGGTGGACTACAGTACCCAGAAAGATTATCAAAATTAGGCTTATTCACTTTAGAAAAAAGACGACTGAGGGGAGATCTAATAACTATGTATAAATATATCAGAGGTCAGTACAGAGATCTCTCCCACAATCTATTTATCCCCAGGACTTTGACTTTGACGAGGGGCCATCCTCTGCGTCTGGAGGAAAGAAGGTTTGTACACAAACATAGAAGAGGATTTTTTACGGTAAGAGCAGTGAGACTATGGAACTCTCTGCCTGAGGAGGTGGTGATGGTAAGTTCACTAAAAGAGTTCAAGAGGGGCCTGGATGTATTTTTGGAGGGTAATAATATTACAGGTTATAGTTACTAGAGAGGGGTCGTTGATCCAGGGAGTAATTCTGATTGCCTGATTGGAGTCGGGAAGGAATTTTTTTCCCTAAAGTGGGGAAAACTGGCTTCTACCTCACAGGGTTTTTTTGCCTTCCTCTGGATCAACTTGTAGGAAAATAGGCTGAACTGGATGGACAGATGTCTTTTTTTCGGCCTTATAAACTATGTTACTATGTTACTGTCTGACAACCGTGTCTCCTCATCATCTGACACCTCTTTACAAACTTCTTCCACTAATTCAACATTGTCATCATCATCACCCACAGACTGCGACAGTTGGAAAACCTAGGCATCGGGAACGAGGTCAGCAGCAACCTGAGAAGTGGTTTGTGACTCTGGGAAGGGTCCAGAAAACAGTTCCTGAGAGTATGCCGGATCACATTCCAAATTTTCCTGGGAGGGGGCAGACTGGGGGAAGGAGGTTAAGGTGGAGGAGCCAGAGGAGTGCTCCCTTGGGTAACGTGGGTGGATTGTGTGGAAGACTGACTGGTGGACAAATTACTTGAAGCATTGTCCGCAATCCACAAGATCAGCTGTTCGCACTGTTGTGGTTTCAACAGTCCTCTACCACGTGTCCCTGTAAGTTGAGACATGAAGCTAGGGAGTGTAACTCTGCGGCGTTCCACAGCTACCTCATCAGCAGGTACTGTCTCACCCTGCCCAGGACCACGGCCTCTGCCCCCTGCAGTAATTAAATGCCCACGCCCTCGACCCTTAGCCCTGGGGTTCAACATTGTTTGTATATAAGTGTATGATATAAAAAAAAAAATTAAACGGGCCTGGTGTACTGAAACCCACAAACTTGTTCAGTCTGGTAGAATTAAGTGACGTACAGAAAGTGTCACCTGGACAGTATATACGGATGGGAGCGAATGTGCTGAACTGTGACACACAGAAAGATTACACACAGCTGAGTAAAATGGATTTTTATCACTGAGCTAAAACAACTGAAATAATTTTTTTTTTTATATTTTGTTTTTTTGGGAACTTAACGTGCAGGAACTATGGTAGGACTGACTGACACCCTGTTAACGGTGGCTATTTAGTCTGCGACCCAGAGAAATGTCGCACAGAGAGTTTTCTGGATCAAGCGGTAGATGATATCGGTAGCAAATGACTTGGTTGTATTCTGTGACATACAGAAAGTGTCACCTGGACAGTATATACGGATGGGAGGTAATGTGCTGAACTTTGACACACAGAAAGGTTACACAAAGCTGAGTAAAATGGATTTGTATCACTGAGCTAAAACAACTGAAAAAATAATTTTTTTTTTATATTTGTTTTTTTATATTTTTTTTACAATTTTGTTTTTTTGGGAACGTAACGTGCAGGAACTATGGTAGGACTGACTGACACCCTGTTAACGGTGGCTATTTAGTCTGCGACCCAGAGAAATGTCGCACAGAGAGTTTTCTGGATCAAGCGGTAGATGATATTGGTAGCAAATGACTTGGTTGTATTGTGTGACGTACAGAAAGTGTCACCTGGACAGTATATACGGATGGGAGCGAATGTGTTGAACTGTGACACACAGAAAGGTTACACGCAGCTGAGTAAAATGGATTTGTATCACTGAGCTAAAACAACTGAAATAATAATTTTTTTTTTTATATTTTGTTTTTTTGGGAGCGTGACGTGCAGGAAATATGGTAAAACTGACTGACACCCTGTTAACGGTGGCTATTTAGTCTGCGACCCAGAAAAATGTCGCACAGAGAGTTTTCTGGATTAAGCGGTAGATGATATGTGTAGCAAATGACTTGGTTGTATTGTGTGACGTACAGAAAGTGTTACCTGGACAGTATATACGGATGGGAGCAAATGTGCTGAACTTTGACACACAGAAAGTTTACACAAAGCTGAGTAAAATGGATTTGTATCACTGAGCTAAAACAACTGAAAAAAAATTTTTTTTTTATATTTGTTTTTTTATATTATTTTTACAATTTTGTTTTTTTGGGAACGTAACGTGCAGGAACTATGGTAGGACTGACTGACACCCTGTTAACGGTGGCTATTTAGTCTGCGACCCAGAGAAATGTCGCACAGAGAGTTTTCTGGATCAAGCGGTAGATGATATCGGTAGCAAATGACTTGGTTGTATTGTGTGACGTACAGAAAGTGTCACCTGGACAGTATATACGGATGGGAGCGAATGTGCTGAACTGTGACACACAGAAAGGTTACACAAAGCTGAGTAAAATGGATTTGTATCACTGAGCTAAAACAACTGAAATAATAATTTTTTCTTTTTATATTTTGTTTTTTTGGGAAAGTGACGTGCAGGAAATATGGTAGAACTGACTAACACCCTGTTAACGGTGGCTATTTATTCTGCAACCCAGAGAAATGTCGCACAGAGAGTTTTCTGGATCAAGCGGTAGATGATATTGGTAGCAAATGACTTGGTTGTATTGTGTGACGTACAGAAAGTGTCACCTGGACAGTATATACGGATGGGAGCGAATGTGCTGAACTGTGACACACAGAAAGGTTACACAAAGCTGAGTAAAATGGATTTGTATCACTGAGCTAAAACAACTGAAATAATAATTTTTTTTTTTATATTTTGTTTTTTTGGGAAAGTGACGTGCAGGAAATATGGTAAAACTGACTGACACCCTGTTAACGGTGGCTATTTAGTCTGCGACCCAGAGAAATGTCGCACAGAGAGTTTTCTGGATCAAGCGGTAGATGATATAGGTAGCAAATGACTTGGTTCTATTGTGTGACGTACAGAAAGTGTCACCTGGACAGTATATACGGATGGGAGAGAGTATGCTGAACTGTGACACACAGAAAGGTTACACACAGCTGAGTAAAATGGATTTGTATCACTGAGCTAAAACAACTGAAAAAATATATTTTTTTTTATATTTGTTTTTTTATATTTTTTTTACAATTTTGTTTTTTTGGGAACGTAACGTGCAGGAACTATGGTAGGACTGACTGACACCCTGTTAACGGTGGCTATTTAGTCTGCGACCCAGAGAAATGTCGCACTGAGAGTTTTCTGGATCAAGCGGTAGATGATATTGGTAGCAAATGACTTGGTTGTATTGTGTGACGTACAGAAAGTGTCACCTGGACAGTATATACGGATGGGAGCGAATCTGCTGAACTGTGACACACAGAAAGGTTACACAAAGCTGAGTAAAATGGATTTGTATCACTGAGCTAAAACAACTGAAAAAATATTTTTTTTTATATATTTGTTTTTTTATATTTTTTTTACAATTTTGTTTTTTTGGGAACGTAACGTGCAGGAACTATGGTCGGACTGACTGACACCCTGTTAACGGTGGCTATTTAGTCTGCGACCCAGAGAAATGTCGCACAGAGAGTTTTCGGGATCAAGCGGTAGATGATATCGGTAGCAAATGACTTGGTTGTATTGTGTGACGTACAGAAAGTGTCACCTGGACAGTATATACGGATGGGAGCAAATGTGTTGAACTGTGACACACAGAAAGGTTACACGCAGCTGAGTAAAATGGATTTGTATCACTGAGCTAAAACAACTGAAATAATAATTTTTTTTTTTTATATTTTGTTTTTTTGGGAGCGTGACGTGCAGGAAATATGGTAAAACTGACTGACACCCTGTTAACGGTGGCTATTTAGTCTGCGACCCAGAAAAATGTCGCACAGAGAGTTTTCTGGATTAAGCGGTAGATGATATTGGTAGCAAATGACTTGGTTGTATTGTGTGACGTACAGAAAGTGTCACCTGGATAGTATATACGGATGGGAGCGAATGTGCTGAACTGTGACACACAGAAAGGTTACACAAAGCTGAGTAAAATGGATTTGTATCACTGAGCTAAAACAACTGAAAAAATATTTTTTTTTATATATTTGTTTTTTTATATTTTTTTTACAATTTTGTTTTTTTGGGAACGTAACGTGCAGGAACTATGGTAGGACTGACTGACACCCTGTTAACGGTGGCTATTTAGTCTGCGACCCAGAGAAATGTCGCACAGAGAGTTTTCTGGATCAAGCGGTAGATGATATCGGTAGCACATGACTTGGTTGTATTGTGTGACGTACAGAAAGTGTCACCTGGACAGTATATACGGATGGGAGCGAATGTGTTGAACTGTGACACACAGAAAGGTTACACGCAGCTGAGTAAAATGGATTTGTATCACTGAGCTAAAACAACTGAAATAATAATTTTTTTTTTTTATATTTTGTTTTTTTGGGAAAGTGACGTGCAGGAAATATGGTAAAACTGACTGACACCCTGTTAATGGTGGCTATTTAGTCTGCGACCCAGAGAAATGTCGCACTGAGAGTTTTCTGGATCAAGCGGTAGATGATATCGGTAGCAAATGACTTGGTTGTATTGTGTGACATACAGAAAGTGTCACCTGGACAGTATATACGGATGGGAGGTAATGTGCTGAACTGTGACACACAGAAAGGTTACACAAAGCTGAGTAAAATGGATTTGTATCACTGAGCTAAAACAACTGAAAAAATAATTTTTTTTTATATTTGTTTTTTATATTTTTTTTACAATTTTGTTTTTTTGGGAACGTAACGTGCAGGAACTATGGTAGGACTGACTGACACCCTATTAACGGTGGCTATTTAGTCTGTGACCCAGAGAAATGTCGCACAGAGAGTTTTCTGGATCAAGCGGTAGATGATATCGGTAGCAAATGACTTGGTTGTATTGTGTGACGTACAGAAAGTGTCACCTGGACAGTATATACGGATGGGAGCGAATGTGCTGAACTGTGACACACAGAAAGGTTACACAAAGCTGAGTAAAATGGATTTGTATCACTGAGCTAAAACAACTGAAATAATAATTTTTTTTTTTTATATTTTGTTTTTTTGGGAACGTGACGTGCAGGAAATATGGTAGAACTGACTGACACCCTGTTAACGGTGGCTATTTAGTCTGCGACCCAGAGAAATGTCGCACAGAGAGTTTTCTGGATCAAGCGGTAGATGATATTGGTAGCAAATGACTTGGTTGTATTGTGTGACGTACAGAAAGTGTCACCTGGACAGTATATACGGATGGGAGCGAATGTGCTGAACTGTGACACACAGAAAGGTTACACAAAGCTGAGTAAAATGGATTTGTATCACTGAGCTAAAACAACTGAAAAAATATTTTTTTTTTAATATTTGTTTTTTATATTTTTTTTACAATTTTGTTTTTTTGGGAAAGTAACGTGCAGGAACTATGGTAGGACTGACTGACACCCTGTTAACGGTGGCTATTTAGTCTGCGACCCAGAGAAATGTCGCACAGAGAGTTTTCTGGATCAAGCGGTAGATGATATTGGTAGCAAATGACTTGGTTGTATTGTGTGACGTACAGAAAGTGTCACCTGGACAGTATATACGGATGGGAGGGAATGTGTTGAACTGTGACACACAGAAAGGTTACACGCAGCTGAATAAAATGGATTTTTATCACTGAGCTAAAACAACTGAAATAATAATTATTTTTTTTTATATTTTGTTTTTTTGGGAACGTGACGTGCAGGAAATATGGTAGAACTGACTGACACCCTCTTAACGGTGGCTATTTAGTCTGTGACCCAGACAAATGTCACACAAAGAATTTTCTGGATCAAGCGGTAGATGATATTGGTAGCAAATGACTTGGTTGTATTGTGTGACGTACAGAAAGTGTCACCTGGACAGTATATACGGATGGGAGCGAATGTGCTGAACTGTGACACACAGAAAGGTTACACAAAGCTGAGTAAAATGGATTTGTATCACTGAGCTAAAACAACTGAAAAAATATTTTTTTTTTATATTTGTTTTTTTATATTTTTTTTACTATTTTGTTTTTTTGGGAACGTAACGTGCAGGAACTATGGTAGGACTGACTGACACCCTGTTAACAGTGGCTATTTAGTCTGCGACCCAGAGAAATGTCGCACAGAGAGTTTTCTGGATCAAGCGGTAGATGATATCAGTAGCAAATGACTTGGTTGTATTGTGTGACGTACAGAAAGTGTCACCTGGACAGTATATACGGATGGGAGCGAATGTGTTGAACTGTGACACACAGAAAGGTTACACGCAGCTGAGTAAAATGGATTTGTATCACTGAGCTAAAACAACTGAAATAATAATTTTTTTTTTTATATTTTGTTTTTTTGGGAGCGTGACGTGCATGAAATATGGTAGAACTGACTAACACCCTGTTAACGGTGTTATTTAGTCTGTGACCCAGACAAATGTCACACAGAGAATTTTCTGGATCAAGCGGTTGATTATATTGGTAGCAAATGACTTGGTTGTATTGTGTGACGTACAGAAAGTGTCACCTGGACAGTATATATGGATTGGAGTGAGTCAGTGCTGAACTGTGACACACAGAATGGTTCAACAGTGCTGTGTGCAATGGATTTGTATCACTGAGATAGAACAAAAAAAAAAAAAACAGGGTTAGATATGGCGATAGCTGCACTACTAGTGCCAGCCAGCCAAGTGACAACAAAATAAATAAATAAAATGTCTTCTAGCCCTTAGAAGGGCTGTTGGGTTCTTTGTGGGTGATCCCTGCCTAACAGACAACTAAATGCAGGCCCTAACACTGTCCCTGAAAGGCAGCAGCTCTATCCCTAACGACATCCAGACAGCATCTGAGCCGAGCGCCGCGGCCAGTCGGTAGTATATTCCAGGGTCACCTGATCAGGCCAGCCAACTCCTGCTATCGACATGTAAGGGCCCCACGTGATGCTGGGTGTACTGTAGAGTCTCCTGGCTTGTGATTGGCTGTGTTTTTAGGCGCCAAAAAAGCACGATGCGGAAGTTGCCATTTCCTCGAACATGGCGAGATACTCGTCCGAGCATCGAGCAGTTACGAGTATCCTAATGCTCGAACGAGCACCAAGCTCGGACGAGCATGTTCGCTCATCTCTACCAATGTGTTAAAAATGGCCTTACATCAATATGCTGCTGAGTATCCCGCTGTGGACAAAAGATGGAGTGGCACTGTGGCTGACATTTACTCATAAAGAATGAATCCAGTCTCTATGTTCTTTTCTTGAGTCATTGGGTAGCTCTTGTTTGAGTGGTAAGGCATTTGTATGAGGACAGCTCCTATTTCACAGGACTGCCACATCTGCTATGGTTACATTTAGCTATCATACATCCTACACTGTCAGCTTCAGTAGGAACTGCTGCAAGATTTGCACTTATCTTGTACTCTTTTTCTTCATTTCATGCCAGAGAGTTAAGGTAATTTCACACAAAACAGTCTTCATACAGTTTTTTCTGGAGTTTTTGTTTTTTGCATTGTTTTTGTTACCGAATATGTAGTGACCTGACCAGGAGTTTTATTATTGTTTACAGGAGGGAAAGTGTTTTTGTCGTGCTTTGGTGGGTCATGTGTTTTATTTATTTATTTATTTATTTATTTATTTATTTATTTTTAGGACCATACCACTGTTTTTTTTCAAAGGGCAGCAAGCTCTAGGCATGGTGTTTTCCTCAAAGTCTACCCTAAAATACTTCAAAAATGCCATGTCAAAAAAAGAATGAAAAAACAACCCAGCTTGTAAAAAATCTAAACACATTAAATGATTTTACATTTTTTAATAATTAATATATAAATTTAACAATGAACACTGTTTTCTGCAGAAATATCCCCATTCACATGTATGAGACACAGGCCAAATGTGTACATATTCTTAGGCCATTCTTAGGCCATTCAGGGATAACTACTACCCAATTTAATTCAAAATTATTGTTTTTGCTAGAAATGACCTTGGCAGTTGATTTAGAATTACAGTAAATGTCTGAGAGCGCTATTATATGTCACTGTCAAATGCCACTTCCATTAACTAGTTCATGATCTTTCTCTACCAGTAGTTTGCATACAGCAAAGTTTTAATGAGAAATGTTATGCACAGCAGCCTGGGGTTGTCTGCTAGTTTCTATCACATCATGCACAGACTTTGCAGAGCTTTGCTCACATTCTTACTCCAACAGAGATCTGTGTATCCAGCTGACATTTGAAGTTAACACAAATTGATAGAAACAAAAAAATGCCTTTAAAAATCAGGCTCTTAGAAACCAATTATCTTCAATTCTGTCTTCCTGATTTTTAGATTTGGGAGTTGACTATGCTCTCTAATCATGCACTTCCCATGCTAAAATTCATAGTTAAAATTGTTAAAAGGTTATGGATAATAAAATGCAGTTACATATTGCAGATACATATACTGGTACATGTCAATAAATTAGAATACCATTGAACAATTAATTTATTTCAGTAATTCAATTCAAAAAGTGAAACTCATATATTCTATAGATTCATTACACACATTGGGGGACATTTATGTTTGTTTCTACACCACAATTGTAGCAAAAAAGTTGCAAATTAAGGTGCACAACATCTGTGCACCATAATTTGTGACTTTTAGTGGTTCTTGGCACTTTTCTGAAGTGCTAAGAAAAGGGGCGTGGCTTAGCTGAAGGGGTGTGGCTTCACAAAGCCCGCCGCATTTACTATAACTTTCGCCAGAAAGTGGCAGAAGTTTTAGCTGAAGTCTACACCAGCCTGTAGCACTGGTGCTCAGCTGGGCAGAAATCCGCCTGATTTATTAAGAGGCTTCTGCCTCTTAACAAATCAGGCGCATCTCATGCCAGCACAGGGAGATCAAGACAGGCGGATGGATGCTATATCTCTCCCATTGTGTTCTATTCAAGTGATCTATTTCAAGTAGGATTGAGCAAATCGACCTTCGGGTCATAAATACAGCAGCCATAGTTACATAGTATAGCTGAAGAAATGCGTACTTGTAGCTCTGTGAGCTAGCTAATACATTTGTATTGCACAGAGTATTGAATAGACTGGATACAATTGTATCCTTTGTAACTATATATGTGCACATTTTCAGTCTCTGGATGTTGCGAGGATGTTTCAATTCACTGACAACAAATAATCTTAAAAACGGTGAACAGAAGACCTAATTGGGGAAATTTATCAAAACGTGTGCAAAGGAAAAATGGCTTAGTTGCCCATAGCAATCAGATTCCACCTTTTATTTTTCAGAGCATCTTTGGAAAAAGAAAGGACCAGTCTGATTGCTAAGGTCAACTAAGTCAGTTTTCCTCTGTACCAGTTTTTGATACATTCCCCCTGAATTTAAAGTGTGCTGGGAAAGTCTTCAGACCCTTTCACTTTTTTCACATTTTTTTGTTATGACCTTGTGCTTTAAACAAAAAAGTTCACATTTTCCCCAATCATTCTGCACTGAACACCCCATAATGACAAAGTTAAAAAAGAACTTTCAAAATATTTGCTAATTTATTTAAAAAGAAAAACTAAAACATTTAATTAACATAAACATTCATACCTTTTACTCAGGACTTAGTTAGTTTCACGGTGCAGTTCGCTGTGACAGTTTTGGCCGTGTAGGATGGCTGCATGCTCACTTGCGTACTGGCTGCAGGCCACATCCTGTGTATGCTGGTTGCTTGGGACTGTGTGCTGGCTGCGGTGTCTTTTGTGAACTATGCCCATTAGAGATGAGCGAATCATTCAAAAAATTATTTGCCAAACATTCGCCGAACTTTTCCTAAAATTCGTATATTCGAGGAATAGATTTGTTGTATTTGCGTACAAAATATACGTTATTATGTGCTATTAGCGAACATTCGCTCACTAATAACGAACGTTCATTTACAAAATGTACGCAACATCTTAGAAGATGTACACATGAGCGTACAAATAGCTTACGAATCTCAGCATACTATTGTCTAAGCGATTACGTAATACGCAGACACATACGAGGAGAGGCCGCGGTGTGCACTCCTCAGAGGCAGAGCGAATATTCGAGACATATATATGGTAAAGTGCAAATACATTATTATAGGTATAATATAAAAATTTTAAATATCACCTACCTAGTATACTCACGGACACGTTTAAGTCTCTTTTCTTCTGACGCTTGTCATAGAACTGGAGCAGAGTCCCAAACTCAGTCGCAATTTGTAATCCACATAGGTAAAATTGTAATCCAAATGGGTAAAAAAAAAAGCAGCAAAGGTTCCTTAAAAAACCCTCTTTCAAGGGGCTCCCCAAATAACCTGAAAAGGGGGGAAAAGGGATGAGGCACACGAATGTGCAACTTAATTTCCTGAGTTGCCTCGTCATCCTCCCACACTGGAGAAAGGGGCGGAACTACCAGGGAGGAGTCTGCATCGCTGAATTGAATTCGTACGCAACAGTGTATAGAGTAACTACCTGGGAAAAGTCTGCATCGCTGAATTGAATTCGTATGCGACATCATATAGAGTAGCTAAATTATACGTAGAATAGTGTATAATTTAGCGTACAAACTACGTAGCAAATGCGTACAAAAGCAAAGCTAATCACCTAATATTCGGATTCGCTTCGCAGCTGAAAAATCCCAAGATTCGATACGAATCTACGAAGCGGCAAATAGATTCGCTCATCTCTAATGCCCATGAATATGTGTACTCCCCATGTCCGTATCTCTGTGCAGTTCCTGTCTCTGGTGCCATGTAGGCTGGCTGCAGGCTCCTTCGTGCCTTCGTGTACTGGCTGCAGGCTGTCTGCTGTGTCTGTTGGTTGCTTGGGACTGCGTGCTGGTTGTGGTGTAGTGTGTGAACTGTGGCCTATGTTTGTGGCTTCAGTGTCTGCATCTCTGTGGTTCCTGTCTTCGTTGATGTCCAGGCTGGCTGCATGCACTTTGTGTACTGGCAGTGGGAGTTCCCATGTATGCTGGTTCTGCGATGCATGCTGGCTGCAGCCTTGTGGGTGATCAGGGTCTGTGCATTGATGCATTTCTGTTTCTGTCATGGGTTGTTTGTGCTCTGGTGTACTGGCTGCGGGTGTCTCCTTGTATGCTGGTTGCCAGGGACAACGTCCAGTACTGCAGCCTGTGAGGCTCCCTCCCTGTTTGGTTCTGATGGGGTTAACATCCCCTGGTCTGTTCCTGGGTGTGCTTATCAGGTGCCTTCTTTATGTAGCTATTTCTACCTGTGAGTTGTGAGGCTTGTGGTCAGTCTTTCTTCTGCCTTGCTGGGTGTTGCACCTTGCTGCTCACCCAGGAGGTAAGTCTGTCCTGTGCTTTACTGGGTGTAGCCCCTTGCTGCTGACCCGAGGGGTCTTGCCATCTGCCCTTGCTTGTGGTGTCATCTGGTAATGCATTGATGTTATTCCCTTGTCTGTTCTTCTGTTCCTGTGTTTGTCTTGCCTTCATGAGAGGGTCCCTGGATTCTCCGGAGGGAGGATCTCTAGTCTGTTTGCAGCTCTGCCTGATACTGCCATACTTTCATTCTGCTTGGGGTAAAGGCATCTGCTTGTGTGTGCTGTTCCTGTTTGTCTGATCCATGTCCTGTGGTTGCTTGGGTTCGTCCTGTTGTCTGTGGTTTCCTTGCAGGTAGTGGCCAAGTGTACCAGGACCTTCCTGGAGGTGCAACCAGTGAGCCAGTTCATCCCCACCACCAGGGACTCTGTGAAGAAGGGGGCTCACTGGCGCTTTGTCCTCTAGGTTTTGCCCTGGTCTGCCAGTGCACTTGGTTCTGTGGTAGTGCTACCACTATTGCCTAATCTGCTTTACTGTCATGTTCTTTTATTACAAGTGTAATAAAGTACTTGGTTGGTCCCTGGTCTGTTTCTCCCTGTATCCTGGTTGCAAGATGTCCAGAGGTCTGCCTTGGGCCTCCGGCACGTGACATGAAGCAACTTTGGCAGCAATTACAGCCTATGGTCTTCTAGCTTATAATACTAAAATGTTTGCGTACCTGAATTTGGGGATTATCTGATATTGTTCTGTGCAGATCCTCTCAAGCTCTATAAGGTTTGATGGAGGCCATCAGTGGACAGCTACTTTCAGGTCTTTCCAGAGATGTTTGTTGGGTTCAAGTCAGGTCTCAAGCTGGGGCTCTCAAGGACATTCACAGTGTTGTCTGTAAAGCCACTCCTGTGTTGCCTTGACTATGTGCTTAGGGTCATTTTCTTGTTTAAAGCTAAACCTTCAGCCCCATCTCAACTCCAGAGCACCCTGGATCAAGTTTTCATTAAGAATATGCCTGTACTTTGCTTCATTCAGCTTTGGCTCTGACCAGTCTCCCTGTCATAGCCACTGAAAACAAAACACTACATGATGCTGCTATCACCATGCCTCAGTGTAAGGATGGTATTAGGCAGGTGATGAGCGGTTCATGTTTTTCTTTAGACATGACGTTTAGAATTGAGGCCAAAAAGTTTAATCTTGGTAGCATCTGACTAGAGAATCTTGTTTCTTATAGTCTGAGTCATTTAGGTGCTGTTTTGCAAACTGTCATGTGTTTTTTACTGAAGAACATCTTCATTCTGGTCACTCATGCTCTTTGGAGCACAGCCATGTGACCATCGGTTTTTTGGTCGTCTCTCTTACCAAGGCCCCTTTACCATGATTACTTAGTTTGGAGTGGCAGCCATCTCTAGGAATAGTCCTGTTTGTTCTAAATTTCTTCTATTTAAGAATTATGGAGACCACTGTGCTCTAGGGAACTTTCAGTGCAGCAAAATTGTTTTGTATCCTTCTCTAGATCTGTGCTTTCCCACAATCCTGTCTCTGGGCTTTGCATGCAGTTCTTTCCCCCTCATGGCTTGGTTTTTGCTCTGATATGCATTATTAGCGATGAGACTTTATATAGACAGGGTTCAGTTTTTCCAAATTATGTCCAGTTAAATAAATTTTATCCATGGTGGACTCCAATCATGATGTAGAAACATCTCAAAGATGATGAAGAGAAATGGGAGGCCACCAGAGCTAAAAATTAAATGTCTTAGCAAAGGGTCTGAAAACTTACATATGTTCTTTTAAAATTTTAGTTTTCATTTTTAATAAATGTGCAAACATTTCAAAAATGTTGTTTTCATTTTCTCATTAAGGGGATTGAGTGCAGATTCATGGGGAAATAACAAAGTATGAAAAAGTGAAAGGGTTTGATTATGTTCTAATGCACTGTATTTGAATGTTGCACAACCTTTCATAATTCAACCATGGAAAAAAATGTGGCTCAAGCACATTGGCTTGATGTACAAAAATGTAAAAATGTAAAAAATGTCTTGATGTGGAGTATAATGTTAATGTATTTTTATGTTCATATTAAAGAGGCATTCTCATCACAGGTATTTATGGCATAAAGTATTCACAGGGTATGCCATAAATGTCTGGGATCCACACCTCGAGAGGACCTCCCAACCCATCCAGCCTGTGAATAAAGACAGAGGTGGCCAGGATTATGGAAATAGCCAAGATGGCTGATCTGCATTGTTTCCATAAATCCTATAGAAGTAAATGGGAGTTACAGAAATAGTAAAATAACTTGATTAGAGTACCTGTTTACATCATGTAACACAATTTTAAAAAAGGAAGCATGTACAAAACCTAATAAAGTTTGATGCACTTAAACATTTTGCCGTTTGTCGAACTTTTCCCGATGCTCGGGTGCTCGTTTCGAGTAACGAACCCCATTGAAGTCAATGGGAGACTCAAGCATTTTTGCAGGGGACCAAGGCTCTGCCTAGGGAAGGCTGGGTGAAAACCTGGAAACATCAGAAAATGATGGAAACACCACGGAAATGAACAGGAAACAGCAGGGGCAGCATGCATGGATGCCTCTGAGGCTGCCTAATCCCACCATTACCCCAAATTCTCCTGCAACAGCCTGGTGGTTACCCTCATGGCAATTGTGCTTACCCAGACCAAGAAAGGTGAGGCACATGCCCATCACATGTTAGGGAAGCACCCAACTAGGTGCAACGAAGGTCCATCACCGCCTGCAGGTGACACCACTGCTCATGCTGGCACTGCTGTGCTATCCCCCGCCCCACGACGCAGGCATAAGCCTGACACATCATGGTGACAGCGTAGTGACACCAACAAGTGACCAAGTTAGATTGAGGTAGCAGTCAAATGTCTATAGGCGAGCCTCCCAAAAATTTGTTTTGGAGTGTCCGAAGTTGACCCTCCTAAAAAATTGTTTAGGAGTGTCTGTAGTTGACCCTTCTGTAAAATATTTTTTTGTTTTCCCTGTTATTAGGTAATGTACAACCCATGGCTGGTATGGTGGGAATATATATGTTTTGCGTCACAGATGGTCCACTGCACCGTTACATTTTCTTCATCATTGCCAATTACTTTTTCAACAACTGTTCTCTGGCAATGATAAAGGGGAAGGTGAATCCACTGCGGAAGAAAAGTGTCATCCTCCTACAATTCTACACTTGCTCTCAATTGAAAAGGGGATGTTCTTGCCATGGCCTTCCTCATAGTGGCCACTTCTGCGGACGACAGAGGTGGTTTACCTACTGACAGCCTGACCGAACACGATGGCAGACTGGGAGACACTCCCTCATGTAAAATTGTTTTGGAGTGTCTGCAGTTGACCCTCCTGTAAAATATTTTTTTTTGTTTTCCCTGTTATTAGTTAATGTACAACCCATGGCTGGCATGGTGGGAATATATAGGTTTTGCGTCACAGACGGTCCACTGCACCGTTACATTTTCTTCATCATTGCCAATTACTTTTTCAACAACTGTTGTCTGGCAATGATAAAGGGGAAGGTGAATCCACTGCGGAAGAAAAGTGTCATACTCCTACAATTCTACACTTGCTCTCAATTGAAAAGGGGATGTTCTTGCCATGGCCTTCCTCATAGTGGCCACTCCTGCGGACGACAGTGGTGGTGTACCTACTGACAGCCTGACCGAACACGATGGCAGACGGGGAGACACTCCCTCATGTAAAATTGTTTTGGAGTGTCTGCGGTTGACCCTCCTGTAAAATATTTTTTTTGTTTTCCCTGTTATTAGTTAATGTACAACCCATGGCTGGCATGGTGGGAATATATAGGGAAGCACCCAACTAGGTGCAACGAAGGTCCATCACCCATGCCCATGCTGGCACTGCTCTCCTATCCCCAGCCACACGATGCAGGCATAAGCCTGACACAGCATGGCGGTGACACCAACAAGTGACCAAGTTAGATGAGGTAGCAGGTGAGCCACCCAAAAATTTAGCCTGACGCAGCATGGAGGTGACAACAGAGTGACCGAGTTAGACTGAGGTAGCAGGAGGTGAAGCACAGATGGTAATTCGAAAGTGGAGAAGGAGAGGTTGGAGAAAGTGGCATAGGAATTCTGACAAACCGTGAACGAGGTAGGCCCCCCCGCAATCCTCCAAGTGGGCAGTACATGAGCGGCCCCAGGGTCAGACTCAGAGTATGTGAAATGCTCAGGGTGGCCGAACGCCGGGCTCGACGGCGGACCCGTTTCGGGTTATCGATTGTCGAAATGTTGGCTTACATCAAGTTTAGTATCTGTTCTTATCAGTTGCTGTGGCTGTTGGTGGTAAAGTGGTGAGCATAGTTGCTTCCCAAGCAGTTGACCCGGGTTCGATTCCCGTCTATCGCAGGAGGCAATTAAAAGAAGAACCAAAAAAAAAATATGTACAATATCTAATACGTCCCCTACCTGAGTAAATTGTTTGGAGAGAGGGCCTGTGGGTGGGGGGCAGGCTGGGGGGAAGGAGGTTGAGCTGGAAGAGCCAGAGGAGTGCCCCCTTGGCTAGCGTGTGTGGTTCGGATGGAAATCGAATGACGACGCAGGACCCCAACTTAAATATTTAGCATCAACCGGTACAGTTGTCAACTATGAGATTTATCAAGTGTGGCATGTGTTCAATGTATTCTTCTCAGTTTAATACCGTATATGGCACCTATCCAGAAAAATAGTTTGGAGAGAGAAAGAGAGGAAAAAGACGTATTTTTAAAAGTGACGTTCAGTATAGATCAGTTAAAGAGAAAGAAATGATTTTATGAAATGGATTTGTATCACTGAGAGCAAAAGAACCTATTTTATTAAGTGACGTGCAGTATAGATCACTTGGAGATAAAAAGGGGAATGTGCAGACTTGGGCTGCTATAGTGCAAACCACTATGGTGGTGACAGAGTGAGCGAGTGACACTGCGGGAGCAGGCGAATCATATACACATTTTTTGTGGCCCTGTATGGCGGCGGTGACAACAGAGTGACTGAGTTAGTATGCGGTAGCTGGTGAAGCACCCAAAACTTTAGCCTGACACAGCATGGCGGTTACACCAGCAATGACTTTGTCCGACTGAGAATGCAGTGAAATGGCTTTTGTTGAGCCTCCAAAAAATTTTTTTTTATTTTCGGAGTACATAAAGTCTACTTGCGTATCTACTACTTGAGCAATTGTTTTGGACTGTCTGTTTGACGCTCCTGAAACATTGTTTTACACTGTCTGTAGTTGACACTGCGGAAAAATTGTTTGGAGAGAGGGCCTGTAGGTGGACCTCCGGAAAATTTGTTTGGAGAGAGGGCCTGTAGGTGGTCCTCCGGAAAAATTGTTTGGAGAGAGGGCCTGTAGGTGGACCTCCAGAAAAATTGTTTGGAGAGAGGGCCTGTAGGTGGACCTCCGTAAAAATTGTTTGGAGAGAGGGCCTGTAGGTGGACCTCCGGAAAGATTGTTTGGAGAGAGGGCCTGTAGGTGGACCTCGGGAAAAATTGTTTGAAGAGAGGGCCTGTAGGGGGCCCTCCTGAAAAACTGTGGTAAAAGAGTGCCAGTTGGACCTCTAAAAAATGGCGTTTTTTTTGGTCAGCGTTAGGCAAAGATGACAAGGAGGAGGAGGAGGAGTAGGAGGAGTAGAGAAGAGGAATCGGATACATACGTAATGTAAATCTTTAGCTGCTTTCCCCCGGAGGAGATTTGAATTCCGGTGAAATCCAGGCTTTGTTCATTTTAATAAGCATCAGCCTGTCAGCACTGTCAGTTGACAGGCGTGTACGCTTATCGGTGATGACGCCACCAGCTGCACTGAATACCCGCTCTGACAGCACGCTAGTGGCAGGGCAGGCCAGCACCTCCAAGGCATACAGCGCCAGTTCAGGCCACGTGTCCAGCTTTTGAAATCCAGTAGTTGTTTGGAGCAGAGTGATCGGTCCGGACGTTGGTATGGTCAGCTAGGTACTCCCTCACCATCTTTCTGTACAGCTCCCCCCTACTCTGCCTAGACTGGGGACAGGTGACAGTGTCTTGCTGGGGTGACATAAAACTGGCAAAGGCCTTGGAGAGCGTTCCCCTGCCAGTGCTGGACAAGCTACCTGCTCGCCTCCTCTCCCCCGCTACTTGGCCCACAGAACCATGCCCTCTGCCGCTAGTGGCGTCAGATGGGAAGAATTGTTTCAGCTTGTTCACCAGGGCCTGTTGATATTTATTCACTCTCATACTCCTTTCCTCTGCAGGGATGAGAGTGGAAAGGTTCTGCTTGTACCGTGTGTCCAGGAGAGTGAACACCCAGTAATCGGTGTTTGAAAAAATGCTTCTAACGCGAGGGTCACGGGATAGGCAGCCTAACATGAAGTCTGCCATGTGCGCCAGAGTCCCAACACGCAAGAATTCCCTCTCCTCACTGGCCTGACTCTCCATTTCCTCCTCCTCCTCCTCCTCCTCTTCAGCCCATACACGCTCAAGAGTTAAGAAGGACTGAGCACTGGTACCCTCTTCTGTCTCGCAGACATTCTCCTCCTCTTCCTCCTCATCCTTATCCCCCTCCTCCAATACGCTCTGAGAAACAGACCGGAGGGTGCTCTGGCTATCAAGCGACATATCTTCCTCCACCATCTCTTGTGACAAGCGCAAAGCATCCGACTTCATGCTGAGCAGTGACTTTTTCAACAGGCAAAGCAGCAGGATGGTGAGGCTGATAATGGCGGCATCGCCGCTGACCATCTGTGTTGACTCCTCAAAGTTGCTCAACACCTGGCAGATATCAGACATCCACGTCCACTCCTCATTGTAGACTTGAGGAATCTGAGTGACCTGACTACCAGTTCTGGTGGAAGTTGACATCTGGCAGTCTACAATCGCTCTGCGCTGCTGGTAAACTCTGGATAACATGTTTAATGTCGAATTCCATCTCGTGGGCACGTCGCACAACAGTCGGTGAGCGGGCAGTTGTAGGCGGCACTGCGCTGCCCTGAGAGTGGCAGCATCTGTGGTCGACTTGCGGAAATGCGCACAGATGCAGCGCACCTTGGTGAACAAATCAGACAGATTGGGGTATGTCTTGAGGAACCGCTGAACTATGAGATTGAACACGTGGGCCAGGCATGGCACATGTGTCAGTCTGCCGAGTTGCAGAGCCGCCACCAGGTTACGCCCGTTGTCACACACAACCATGCCTGGCTTGAGGTTCAGCGGTGCCAGCCACAGATCGGTCTGCGCCGTGATGCCCTGTAACAGCTCTTGGGCGGTGTGCCTTTTGTCACCTAAGCTCAGCAGTTTGAGCACCACCTGCTGGCGCTTACCCACGGCACTGCTGCTGCGGCTAGAGCTACCGATTGAAGGCGCCGTGCCCATGGATGGTAAGCCCCGCAATCCTCGGTGTGGGCAGTACATGAGCGGCCCCAGGGTCAGTCTCGGTCCCAGCCTCCACCAAGTTAACCCAATGTGCCGTCAGTGAGATATAGTTTCCCTGCCCGGCAGCACTTGTCCACGTGTCCGTGGTTAGGTGGACCTTCTCAGAAACAGCGTTGGTCAGGGCACGGATGATGTTCTATGACACGTGCTGGTGTAGGGATGGGACGGCACATCGGGAAAAATAGTGGCGGCTGGGGACCGAATACCGAGGGGCAGCCACCGCCATGAGATTGCGAAAGGCCTCAGTCTCTACCAGCCTATAGGGCAGCATCTCCAGGCTCAGCAATTTGGAGATGTGGACGTTGAGGGCCTGGGCATGTAGGTGGGTGGAACTGTATCTTCTCTTGCGCTCCATCGTCTGCTGTAAAGACAGCTGAATGCTGCGCTGGGACACATTGGTGGACGCTATGGAGGATTGTGGAGGTGAAGGTGTGGTTTTCCGGCGGGAGGCGCTCGTGCCGGGGTCCTGGGCAGGGGGTTGACTAGCAGAGGCAGCAAGTGACGCAGGGGGTTGACTAGAAGAGGCAGTGAGTGACACAGGGGAAGGAGCAGTGGTGTGACCCGCAGGAGGTGGTGAACGGCCTTGGTTCCATTGAGTGGGGTGTTTAGCACTCATATGCCTGCCCATGCTGGTGGTGGTTAGGCTAGTAGTGGTGGCACCCCTGCTGATCCTGGTGTGGCACAGGTTGCACACCACAGTCTGTCTGTCATCCTCACTTTCTTTAAAGAACCTCCAGACTTGCGAACATCTAGGCCTCACCACGGGAGCTTCACTGCGTGAAACAGTTGCTGCTGATGCACCAGCTCTGGCCCTGCTTCTCCCTCTGGCCACACCACTGCCTCTTCCAACTTGTTCTGGTGCAGCACTCGCCTCTGCCTCAGAAGCACTGTCTTCACTCGGCTTATTAACCCAGTTTGGGTCAGTCACCTTTTCATCCTCCGATTCCTCAGTCTGCTCCCCCCTTGGACTTCCTGCCCTGACAACAACTTCACCACTGTCTGACAACCGTGTCTCCTCATCGTCTGACACCTCTTTACAAACTTCTTCCACTAACTCAACATTGTCATCATCATCATCATCACCCACAGACTGCAACAGTTGGAAAACCTGGGCATCGGGAAAGAGGTCAGCAGCAACCTGAGAAGTGGTTTGTGACTCTGGGAAGGGTCCAGAAAACAGTTCCTCAGAGTATGCCGGATCGCATTCCAAATTTTCCTGGGAGGGGGCAGACTGGGGGGAAGGAGGTTGAGGTGGAGGAGCCAGAGGAGTGCTCCCTTGAGTAACGTGGGTGGACTGCGTGGAAGACTGACTGGTGGACAAATTACTTGAAGCATTGTCAGCAATCCACAACATCAGCTGTTCGCACTGTTGTGGTTTCAACAGTCCTCTACCACGTGTCCCTGTAAGTTGAGACATGAAGCTAGGGAGTGTAGCTCTGCGGCGTTCCCCTGCTCCCTCATCAGCAGGTATTGTCTCACCATGCCCAGGACCACGGCCTCTGCCCCCTTTCAGTAATTGAATGCCCACGCCCTCGTCCCTTAGCCCTGGGGTTCAACATTTTCTGTATATAAGTGTATAATATTAAAAAAAATAAAATAAATGGGCCTGCTGTACGGAAACCCACAAACTTGTTCAATCTGAACAAGAAAATATATAGGTGGATAAGTTAGAGCAAAATTACGTATGTTATTACGTACCGTGCAGTATGGAGCAATTACATGGAAACTATTAGATTAGGCAGACTTGGTCTGCTTAATTGCAACCCAGACAAATGCCGCACAGAGATTTTTCTAATGTAGCTGTATAAGTGAGAGCAAAAGACCTTTTTCACTGACGTGACGTACAGAATGGGTCACCTGGACAGAAAATACGGATTGTGGTGACTGAACAGCTGAACCATGACACACAGAATGGTTCCACACAGCTGTGTGAAATGGATTTGTATCACTGAGATAAAACAACAAAAAAAAACAATTTTTTTTATATATTTTTTTTTATATTTTTTTTTATATATATATATTTTTTTTTGAACGTGACTTGCAGAAACTATCAGAGAGCAAACTCAGCCCCTGCTGACGGTGGCTATTTTGACTGCAACCCAGACAAATGTCGCAGAGAGATTTTTGTAAGGTAGCTGTATAAGTGAGAGCAAAAGACCTTTTTCACTGACGTGCCATACAGAATGGGTCACCTGGACAGAAAATATGGATTGTGGTTACTGAACAGCTGAACTGTGACACACATAATGGTTACACACAGCTGTGTGAAATGGATTTGTATCACTGAGATAAAACAACAAAAAAAACTTTTTTTTATATTTTTTTTATATTTTTTTATATATTTTTTTTATATATATTTTTTTTTTAACGTGACGTGCAGAAACTATCAGAGAGCAAACTCAGCCCCTGCTGACGGTGGCTATTTTGACTGCAACCCAGACAAATGTCGCACAGAGATTTTTCTAATGTAGCTGTATCAGTGAAAGCAAAAGACCGTATTTGATTACGTGACGTACAGTGTGGGTCACCTGGACAGAAAATACGGATTGTGGTTTGTGGTGAGTGGACAGCTGAACTGTGACACACAGAATGGTTCCACACTGCTGTATGAAATGGATTTGTATCACTGAGATATAACAATAAAAAAAAGGGTTATATATGGCGATAGCTGCACTACTAGTGCCAGCCAGCCAGCCCAGCCAGGAGACAAAAAAAATGTCTTGTAACTCTTAGAAGGGCTGTTGGGTTCTTTTGAGATCACTCCTGCCTAACAAAGAACTAAATGCAGGCCCTGACACTCTCCCTGAAACGCAGCAGCTCTATCCCTAACGACATCCAGACAGCATCTGAGCCGAGCACTGCGGGCAGTCACTAGTATATTCCAGGGTCACCTGATCAGGCCAGCCAACCCCTGCTATCGACATGTAAGGGCCCCACGTGATGCTGGGTGTACCGCAGAGTCTCCTGGCTTGTGATTGGCTGAGTTTATAGGCGCCAAAAATGCACAATACGGAAGTTGCCATTTCCTCGAGCATGGCGAGATACTTGTCCGAGCAGCGAGTACTTACGAGAACCATAATACTCGAACGAGCACCAAGCTCGGACGAGCATGCTCGCTCATCTCTAAACAGGAGCCATCTACAAATCAGTCATGATCATATAAATAACTAAAATATTTATTTTCCATTCTTTCTACGTTACAGTTTATGTGAAAGTATTGAGACATTTGTAGTAAATTAGGGTTATACTGTAATATTACCAGTTATTAATTAACTTTTTGGAAACATGGGTTGCATTTCATTCGCTATCCCATACTTTGTTAGAAAATGACCCTGGGCTTGTCCAGCAACATCCTTATTAAACCAGGATCGCTTTGTGGAATCTGCCAGTGCTTAATATAAATGTGTCTTATTTTTGAGACTTCATTATTTAGCTGATATATGAATGGAATAATTTCCTCTTGCTCTTATTTTCCTTCCTGAAAATTAAATTGTATACACCAACTTGTTAACTTTTGCAAGTAATTTTTCCACTACATGTATTTCATACCTTTAACTGTCCACAGAGTCAAAAAGGCTTTCTATATGCAACCAGAAATGTGACTGTTGATAAAATATATTAGAAATTGAAAATGGTATTTCCAGAATCTATGAATTAATGCAAAATGATTTTTATCAAAAACGTGTTTGTAAGAATCTTCACATTTTGCCAAGTGGAATAAAATGGAAGGAAGAGGTTCCGGATATAGTGTACAGTGATAATTATATCTGGATAGATAGATAGATTTCCTATTAGAGCACCTTATAATTGACCAGATATGATAACATATTATTTCTATTTCATGTAACTGTTGGCCATCATACTTAACAATACATCCTTCATTTGCAGCAATTGCAGCTTTGCAGATATTTGGCATTCTAGCTATTCGACTTTGAAAATATTCAGGGGATATTTCAAACAATAATATCTGATGCCCTTCACAAAGAGTCAACTAGCCTTTGGGGGATTTTTACCCTTTCCTTGAAGTCAAGCTCATCCCCTCAGGGCTTAGTCTGATGCATAGGATGACCTTCAGTTCCCAAAGCAACAATAACCTGACCTGTTTCTTGAGAAATCTCTTTTGTTTCTTTTTTCTCAATAATCAATCAGCATTTTACATCATATCTCAAAGGGGTTGTATAAGAAAGTTGTTCTTAATTTTTGAGAGAGAGTGGCACTATGACCATGGACTCCATATGATACTGCAGCTTATCACCATTCACTTCTGAGGCTCAGCTGCAATACCATTTATTGAAACTATGTTCAAAATTGGTTCTGTCTTTTTAGTAACCATTAAACAGATGTAGGACATTGGAATTCTGAGGAGCACCTATCTGGTTCTTTTTTTTTTGTACGGCAAATTAATTTAATTGGTACATTCAACTTTTGATCACTTTTGTATTCAATATTTTGGGGATACCAGGTGACCAAAAACAGTAATTCTGTCACTGGAATTATTTTTACATCATTTACCATAAACATGATATTTTAATAGAGAGGAAAGTTTTTAATGCAGTGATACCAACTATGTTTATTTTAATTTTTATATGATAAATTGAACTGTTTTTTTTATTTTTTTTATTTTCAACACTTGTGGATTTTTTATATTTCTAAAAGCTTCATTATACCTGTCACAAACTTACCTGTCTGGGACCCAATGGCGAGATCTCCAGATTTGGTGTGACCGCTCCAGGAAAGAAGTGCTGCGAAGCCACGCCGCCTAGTGAAGCAACAGTGTCCTTAGCAACAGCATACAATGCTCTTTCTCCCCACAGCAGGTATGTGCTGGAAGAGACCATCAGTGGGCTGATTGCTCAGCTGCTCTATTCCTACATGCTAGTGTTCTGTGCGAGTAATAGTATGTGAGTAATGGAGTGCCAAGTAAAGACCTATCAGGTTCTGATCCTGGGGCTCGGTGCTCTATTTAAACCCCTTTCTGGCCATATTAGTGCCAGTCATTGACTCCCTAGCTGTGCTCCTGGTTCTGATTCTGTGTGTGTTTGGATTGCTTCTATTATTGACCTTGGCTTGCCTTTGACCACTTTCTGTCTCATATTTTGGTACTGTGTTTCTCATCTAGTTCTGACTTTGGCTTGGCTATTTGACTACCCCATGTTGTGCGATTTGGTACTGTATTGTCTACTTGGCCCTGGCCCATTTCCTTACGACTCTGTCTCTGTGTGTGTATGTTTTGCACTTTAGCAGAGTAGGGAACGTCGACTAGTTGCGGACTTGCCACCTAAGGCTTGCACTGCAAGTAGGCAGGGAAAGCAGGTGGGATTCCAGTTAGGGCTCATTGTCTTTGCATTCCTGCTTACTGAGGATACATTGGTCAAGTAACATTATGTTAAGACTAATTACAAAGACTCCAACTAATCCAGAGAACTACATCTCAAGACACATTCAGTTGTGGCTGTGGTGCTACGCAGAGGAAATGTAGCCTCTACATACTAGAGTTTGGAGGATTTGAGTGGTTTGCCATTCACAGTAATCAAGAGGCATAATATTCTTGCAACATGTTGTCACTTGCCCTGACTAGAATACTCTTTTAACTAACTAAAATGCAATCTGAGTGTATCATTTAAAATTCTGACTAATTCTGAATAATGTACAATAAAGTTATCTCAGTGTGCATGGTTACAAAGCTCTTTCCACCATCATGTATGAAGTGTGTGCACATCAGGATTACCTGTGCTGCCATGTTATCCAAAAGATTGAGTCCTCAGAACCTAATTAGGATTTGATCCATTTCTGTGACCTTGGGAACAGACTGTGGAGATGATAAAAAGATGACCTGAGAGATTTATATAGGATTAGAATTCTACATCTCCATACACATACAATATGGTAAAAGCAGTGTCCAAATATTGCCTGTATTAAGTGACCAAGCAAGCTTTGAGCATTTTGCATTGTAGGACTGTGCTGTAGTTATACATACTTTTGCATTGATCAACATAATGTGCTTTGATCTTCCCATACTGTAGTTGAGGTACATGGATATCAACATATAGTAGCCAAACATATGCCAAACAACACTCTTTTGGCTTATGTCTGGTTAATAATCTTTGAGCAGAAACTATGGCAATCTCACCACCCTAGACATTTTATCACAATGTTCCACTATGAGAAACCTTACAAATTGTCCTTCAATGATTCATCAAGTATCAGTGCATATTTATCTACATCAAATTGGGGAACCTATGTGATGTACCATAATGAGTTAAAGATGACCTGTCACTACTCCAGACATGCCTGTTTCAATAACGACATGCATTCCCCCATGGAATAACAATTCTGGAGCATATATTCTTAAGACTCCATGTTGTGCCATTCCATAATTATTTCTACTAGAAGTTATGAATGATTTGCTAGCAGTCTACAGTAAGGGTACAGAGGGGTGGTAACCAGTTGGGGGGGGTGGGGGTGAGCAGTATCACTCTTTTCAGTCAGTGCTGCCATTGTTAGACTGTGCAGGACCTGAAAGGTCCTCTTTAACCCCTTGAGGACAGAGCCCATTTTGGCCTTAATGTCTGGGCCAAATTTCTGAATTCTGACATGTGTCACTTTATGTGGTTATAACTTTGGAACGCTTTTACTTATCCAGGCCATTCTGAGATTGTTTTCTCGTGACACATTGTACTTCATGACAGTCATAAATTTGAGTCAATATATTTCACCCTTATTTATGAAAAAATCCCAAATTTACCAAAAATTCTGAAAAATTAGCAAATTTCCAAATTTCAATTTCTCTACTTTCAAAATACACCGTAATACCTCCAAAAATAGTTATTATTTTACATTCCCCATATGTCTACTTTATGTTGGCATCATTTTGTAAACGTCATTTTACTTTTTTAGGACGTTAGGAGGCTTAGAAGTTTAGAAGCCATTTTTCAAATTTTCACCAAATTTTCCAAAACCATTTTTTTTTAACACCAATGCAGATATAAAGTGATTTTGAGGGTCTTACATAATGAAACCCACCATAAATGACCCCATTTTAGAAACTACACCCCTCAAATTATAAAAAACTGCTGTTACAAACTTTGTTAACCCTTGAGGTGTTCCACAAGAATTAATGGAAAATGGAGGTGAAATTTCAAAATTTCACTTTTTTCGTAGATTATTCATGTTAATATTTTTTTTCTTGCAACACAGCAAGGGTTAACAGCAAACTAAACCTCAATTTACATTGCTCTGATTCTGCAGTTTACAGAAATACCCCATATGTGGTGGTAAACGTCTCTATGGGTTTGTGGCAGTGGTCAGAAGGAAAGGAGCGCCATACGGATTTTGGAGGCAAAATTTGCTAGAATAGTTTTTAGGCACCATTTTGTAATTGAGAGACCCTGAAGTACCCCTACAGTGGAAACCCTCAAAAAGTGACCCCATTTTTGAAACTACACCCTTCAAAGAATATATTAAGGGGTACTGACCACTTTGACCCCTAAGCATTTTACGGAATTTGGAAACACTTGGCTGTGAAAATGAACATTTTTTTTCTTCCAATAAAATGTTGCTTTAGCCCCAATTTTTTTATTTGCATAAGGGGTAACAGGAGAAAAGCCCCCCCCATAATTTGTTACCCATTTTCTCCTGAATACGGCAACACCCCATATGTGGTGGTAAACTGCTGTGGGGGCACATGGCAGGACTCAAAACAGAAGGAGCGCCATATGGATTTTACAACACAGATTTTGATGGAGTGGTTTGCGGGAGCCATTGATTTTTATTTTTTTGAGCTATTGTCTTATGTGGGGGCTCATTTTTTGCAGGATGAGGTGGGGTTTTCATTGGTACCATTTTGGGGTAAATACGCCTTTTTGATCGCCTGCTATTACACTTTTTGTGAGGGAAGAGGGAAAAAAGGGCTATTTTGGCATCGTTTTTTTTTTTAATTTTTACAGCATTCGCCTGGGGAGCCATCTCATGTAATATTTTTATAGAGCAGGTTGTTACGGACGCAGTGATACCCAATATGTCCAACTTTTTTATTGTTGGAAAGTTTTACACATTAGATGCATTTTTGAACAGAATACAATATTTTTTTGTGTTGCCATTTTCAGAGAGCCATATTTTTTTCAGTTTTCAGGCAATTGTCTCAGGTAGGGTACAGTTTTTGCGGGACAAGATGACGGTTGAATTGATACCATTTTGGGGTAATTACGCCTTTTTGATCGCCTGCTATTACACTTTTTGTGAGGGAAGAGGGGAAAAAATGGCTATTTTGGCATAGTTTTTAAAAAAAAAAATTTACAGCATTCGCCTGGGGGGCCATCTCATGTAATATTTTTATAGAGCAGGTTGTTACGGACGCAGCGATACCCAATATGTCCAACTTTTTTATTGTTGGAAAGTTTTACACATTAGATGCATTTTTGAACAGAATAAAATATTTTTTTTGTGTTGCCATTTTCAGAGAGCCATATTTTTTTCAGTTTTCAGGCGATTGTCTCAGGTAGGGTACAGTTTTTGCGGGACAAGATGACGGTTGAATTGATACCATTTTGGGGTAAATACGCCTTTTTGATCGCCTGCTATTACAGTTTTTGTGAGGGAAGAGGGAAAAAAATGGCTATTTTGCCATAGTTTTTTTAAATTTTTTTTTACAGCATTCGCCTGGGGGGCCACCTCATGTAATATTTTTATAGAGCAGATTGTTACGGATGTGGCGATACCTAACATGTTTATGTATTGTGTGTTTTTTTATTTTTAATCAATTTTTTTAACTTTTTTTTAACTTTTTTTTTTTTTTTTCCACTTTCTTGACTCAGATCCACTTGGTTCTTCAAGAACCAGTGGGTCTGGTATTTTACAATACACTGCAGTACACTGTATAGTGTACTGCAGTGTATTTTCTTATAGCCTGTTCAAGCTCCTGCCTTTAGCAGGAGCTTGAACAGGCTTCCATGGCAAGCCAGACGAAAGCGTCTGGTTGCCATGGTAACCATCGGGACGCTGCCACAGCAGAGCAGCGTCCCGATGGAAGGGAGAGGGAGCTTCCTCCCTCTCATCTGCCCACACCATCGGCGCTGCCAGCGCACCGCAGCGCCGATGGGAGAGGGAGGGAGCGCTCCCTCCCTGTTAACCCCTTCCATACAGCGGTCCCTACGGACCGCGGCATGGAAGGGGTTAAACTGCTGACATCGGTGCCAGCACCGATGTCAGCAGTTTCAAGCAGAGTATCAGCTGTATGCTGATACTCTGCTTGAATACCGCTCGGCCATCCTGAAAGATCGTTGCGGGCGGCACTCGCGGCAGCCGCCCGCACGTTGCAGGTCTCCCCCCCGCCTGCCCATCTGCCCACCCATCTGCCCACAGCTAATCAGGGGGGCGGGGGACACCCTGACCTCCCCCTAATTACTGACACTCGGCGGGGATTCGCTAGAATAGCGCTATCCCCGCCGAGTACCCCTTGCCTGCTGTGAATGGCTGGTCTGAATAGACCAGCCATTCACAGCGATCGCCTTTATGGGGGGTGCACGGCACCCCCCGAGGCCTTCGCTATGGGTGGCTGGGTGCCCTAAACAGCACCCATTACAGCATTTAACCCCCCCTGCACTGAGCAGGGGGGGTTTCAATGCAAGACGTACCGGTATGCCCTGTAGCACGAACTACCTCGTGCTCAGGACGTACCGGTACGTCCAATGTCGCCAAAGGGTTAAGCTGCAAACTAAAAATCCACAATCACATACCATTCAGATAAGGCATAAGCTGCAGTATTAAAGCAAATGTTTCATTCATCGTGTTAGTTACAATTGTGAAGTTTCAGGGCCACACAAAAAACTGTTTCACACAAAAAAGAGGAACATTTAATGAATGCTCCACGCTGTTCCCCAATATCTGCCTCCCCAATTTTATCAGAAAGATGGGTATACAGAGACCTATTAGAGAAGTCAATCAGGTCTTTATATGAAGTAGTAACCACCACTTCTCCGTTGTCACCTCAATATCAATGCTGATCCCAATGGTTATGTCTATTGTTGTAGCATGTTTGTAACACCTTTAAATGACATGACCGTTTTCTTCCCCATGGGCTTGTCCATGGGCTCTGTCTGGTATTGAAGGTCAGCTCCATTCACTTTTTCTAAGTTGAACTGCAGAAACAGACACAACCCATGGACAGCCATGGAGCTATATTCTAGAGGAAATCAGACTTTTTCTCAAATTCTAAATGAACCCTTTAAAATGATAAAACCTATGTCGCTTTATGGTCAAGTGTCAGTCATTTCCATAAATGATTCTCAAGTGCAATGTCTTCTTATGGCACAGCATTTTCAGGTCACTTTACATATTACATAGGATCCCCTGTCTTCCATCTGGATCAATATCTAAGCAAATTTTTACTAAATGGTCCTCAACCACTTAAAAAAGGCCATTAAGAAATTAGATTTGTCGGAAATCAATATATGTAAATATATAAAGTTCTTCTCCCAGTGACCAGCATGCAGACACATACTGCATTATACATGGCTGCATTCTAAATATTCACAGAAATCTACAAGCAAATTATGCTCATATGTACCACTAAGAGACTCAACATTTTCTTTTTCTTTTTTCTAAACAGTTTGCTAAAAATCAGGCATTTTTAGTAATGTATTCCAAGTGATGTTGCAAACAAATAGCTATTTCATGTCAGCTCATCGCTCCATTGCAGGGTAATTGCAGAGCACATGGACAGGCCTGGAGTCCAACCTCTTGATCAATCAAAGAGTAGAAAGAAATCCAACATAATGAATGAAGCACTGCAAGTGGATAACTGCAAATAGTCTTTATCTTCAGTACAGTTTAGCAAAAATCATAACGTATTCCATAGCTGATAGCAGCGAACCCATTTTTATAAATGACATCATTTTCACAAATACAAAGTCCTTGCAGGGTTGCCAACCGTCCAGAAATTTCTGGACAGTTCGTAAAAATAGGCAACTTTTTTCTTGCGTCCGTGAAAAAAAATAGATGTGTCCGTGATTTTTTTTTTAGGCTGGTTGTACTTGATTAGATTATTTTGGTGGTAATTATCATAATTTTACAGCTTACAGTAAATGCTGGTAATGAGGTGTTATCTGTATACAGAGCTATAGACAAGCATTAATTATAATCTTTATCATTTATTATGGTTTCCCAATTTGTCCGTAAAAAATGTTGGCTGTCCGTGATTTTTGTGCAAGTTGTCCAGAAAAAAGAAAAATTCTGGTTGGCAACCCTGAGTCCTTGGATTGAAGAGTTATGTTACCTGGAGATACTGCCCAGAGGGGAGCACATGGAAGCCATGTTTGCTGAGAATGCACCCACTATTCTGATCATTCAAATAGCACAAAGCCATGTGACTCTTTAACCCTATCTTATATCTATATTATATTTAGCTTACAATATAAAAAAGGATGTGCCATGCGGTCCACTGTTTGAACATCTCCTGGACAACAAGTAAATCAATATCTTAGTACTTGCTATATTAATTGATGGCATTTGAATGACATTTTAGGCCATATATAATTGCCTTGATATTTTAGGCATCAGTCTCACATAGAGTAGTGCTTATATTTTTATGAACTGATTGGTAGTTATTTTTGTTTTAATTGTCTTTTTTGATATTAGTTTTATATTTGATGGTCATTATTAGCTGAACATGAATATATAGTATGTACATAGGATCCCAATATTAGAGTAATAAATATAAAATTGTATATTCTGGAGTCTTGAGTGCCAGTACATACAACATAATCTCCATTCTAAATACCTGTTTAGAGTCATTTTCTTAAACATTTCCCTGCCTCCATAGTTGCTGAGTGCTTGCTGTTTTACACAACAGACATACGGAGACAGAGACCTTGATCGGCAATAATGCAGACCATATACTTTTAATGCCTCGCATGATGTGGTCAATTGAAAGCAAGGCATTTGAATAATCTATGACAGCCTTGGGCCTTCTGAAGGCTCTGAAGCCTGTCATAGAGAAGCTTCTATGAGGCCCTACTTTTGGCAGGACTAGATAGGTGGTTAGAAATTCTCCAATAGACTGTAATGGTAAATCATTGCAGTCTATGGGAAAAGCAATCAGATGTGTAGAAGCAAAAAAAAAGTGAATGCCCTAAAATATAACTTTTAATAATATTCCTTAAAAAGAGAGGGACTCACCAGTCCAATATATATCACAATCAACAGTGTTTAGAGAAGGATACTTCGCGAGACTACCTGAGTGAACAGAAGAGGGTGCTGACATGGGCATACTTTGCCAAAGATCCTGGGCCTCCAGCCTTTGGTCAGGGTGCCAGCCTTCTGAAGAGAGAGGACAACTAGAAAAAAAAAGAGTAAGTAGGTGAATATCAAGCAACAGTAATATATCATATTTTATCTCCTCTTTACAAAAGAAACCTATATAGTGCCAGTAGTAGATGCCCCCATAATGCTCCTCTCCCCCCTTCCCCATAGTGCCCCCAAAATGTGTACCAGTATAAAATGCCACTATAGTGCTCATGCTCAACCCCATAGTGAACAGATAGTGAGTACCGGTATAAAATTCCCCTATATAATGCCTCCTCCCCAGTAGAAGCCCCTACAGTGCTCCTCTCCCCCCTTCTCCACAGTGTCCCCAATAATGTGTGCCAATATATAATGCTAACCTATAATGCCCCCAGTAGCTGCCCCCATAGTGCCCCTCTCGCCTCTTCCCCATACTGGGAAACAGCATAGTGTAAAAATAATGAAAAAATAAACACATATACTTACCTCCTTGCCACTTTCAGAGATGCGATGCAGGCCTTTTCCAGCCTTTGTCCCCTGCTGTACAATGCCTGGCTCAGGCGGCGCACCTGTACTGGCCTCTGATAGGTTACAAGCACTAGGCCAGAAGCCTATCAGAGGACCAGGGAAGGGAGATGCCTCTGCCGCCACAATCATCTGTATTAACGTCCTAAGGATGGCAATATACAGTAGTTGAATATCGAGAAAAGAGCACAAAGGAGGCGCTCATTCACCTTGGCACTGCGCGGATGGTCAGAAAGGGCCCTCTTCTCACAATGGGCCCCTGGAGGTATGTCCCTTATCCTGCTTTGACAGAGAGGAACAGTGAGCCATCCAGTCCACAATCTCCTCCTGTTTGTTCTCAATATTAATGTTGCGCCTTTCCGAAGTCAGCAAAAACTGTAGCCTACGACTACTACTATTACAGCCCACATTCTGGCTCTGTGAGGTCAAGTCCCGGGTCCTTCATTTTGAACCCTTTCACATTTCAGACATTTTATTAGGTCTAATGTAAAGTCATGATTTTCCTTAATAAAAAAGTGACCACTTTGGTACCCAGAACAGTTATAGGAAAATTGCAAGCATGTTCATGTCTTCTGTAACCTAAAGACAGAGGCACAATGAAATGTCCTTCCCCCTTCTACAAATACAGTGTATACTGCTATTGATTTGTTTGATTTGGTGCTGGTAAGATTTCTGCCTACTGTTTCGTATTGGGTTTAAAAAAAGACCTTTTTCTACACGTTTTAAAACTGTAATGCGATTAACCCCCACCCTTCCCCAACATTTCCAATCTAACAATGTAGGAAAGGCCGTTGTAAGATTTGTCCTCTGTTACAGATGAGCAAATCTATTCGGCGATTCGTTGATTTGTATTGAATCTTGGAAATTTTTCGCTGCAAGGTGAATCCGAATATTAGGTGATTAGCTTCGGCTTTGTATGCATTCGCTACGTAGTTGTCCTATGAATTATACGCTATTGCTACGTATAAGTTACTCTATACGCTGTTGCGTACAAATTCAATTCATTAGCAAACTTTTGCTGTTCGTTCGTTTATCATGCGCAAAAGCCCGGGAAGAAAGCGGTCACCTGACCTAGTGGGCAGGGTTTGCTTTGATTGGCTCAGGCTCGGTAAGCCAGTGACGCATCACTTCTGCTGCGAATGCTGAGACGAGCAGAAGCACTGTGTGTGAAGTTCTGAGACTCTGAGACCTGTTTTGTGAAAAATTGGTGTAATTGCTCTGGGAATCCATATTACCCATATCAGGGATACTGCAGGGCAAGTGCAGGGTCAGTTCAGTGCTAGTAATTAATCAGGCAGGGAGAGACAGGGAGAGATAGGGAGAGACAGGGAGATACAGGGACAAAGACCAGCTGCAGGGACACAGAGTGAATTGAAAAATATCTGGAATGGATAAACAAAAGGGGTCCAGTTCCAGCCAGACCTCGAGCTCTAAAAAAAAGGAGAAGGTGGCACAGGGCAGCAGTGCCAAAGGACCTGTAGCCGGAGCATCTACTAGTAGTATTCGCAATACTTGGCCGTTGTTCCACCAGGCTAACCCACCAAGGCGCAAAATTGTAGTGGAGGAGAAAGTGGATGAGGTAGTGGAGTGGATGGCACGCTCATATCAGTCTCAGCCGGATGATCTGCTGTCATCTGCTGATACAGTATCCATATGTATCCATATGTAGCCAGTGGTCAGACTCGTCCTGCTCCACCATTCCACTCCAGCAAACCCCGTCATTTTCTGCCACCTCTTGGTCTTCAGTGTTCCCTCCTAGTGGTGTCCCTTCTGCAATTTATTTTAAAAAAAACCACCGAAGCCCAACGTATAATCCGGCAGTTATAGAGGACAGCCTTCCTGAAGATTTCTTAGAGGGCAGTCAGAGTTTGGACTGCCCGGGATTGTCAGTTGGTGGGGAACAGCCTAATTTGCATTCCAAAAAATGTGTTGTGGAGGAGTCTGATGATGAATCTGATGTGTTAGACCGGAGGACCTGGGAAGGAGGGGGGTGGTAGTAGTAGTGGCAGCAACAGAGGGCAGAGGCGAGATAGGCCCAGGGCCAGTGCTTCCCTGGGAACTATTGAGACCCCAAATATAGTGGGGCCGGCACCAGGGTGTAAGCGTGCAAGGGCTAGAAGCTTGGCCAGTTGTGGAGGGCGCACGTCGTATGTGTGGAAGTATTTCACTATTCTGCCGGGGGACAGAAGTATGGCCACGTGTAATTTGTGTAAACAGAAATTGAGCAGTGGGAAAGCCAAAAATGTTGGGACCACTGCTCTGTGAAACCATCTGAAGTGGCGTCATACCGGCAATTTAGAGCAGCCCATTAATACTAAAGAGCTGGTTACTTCTCTCAGGGTACCTTCTGTCAGGCAGGCGGCATCCAGGGCCGTAGCTCAGCCCGCATCCCGGGGTGTAACTAGTACATCCACCTCATCGTCGACCAGTGCGTGCATTTCTCCACCTCCTCTCATTCGGCAGCCGTCTATTGCCGAATGCGTGGCCAGGAAGCAGTTTTACGCCACAAGTAATCCAACAGTGCGCAAACTGAATGGTCACCTGACAAAGTTGCTGGCTGTGCAGTCTCTGCCGTACCAGCTGGTTGACTACCCAGCATTTAGGGAGCTAATGGCTTGCGCTCAGACACGCTGGCAGGTCCCTAGCCGGCATAACTTCTCCAACGAAGCTATTCCCACCCTTTACTCCCACGTGGCTGACAATATTGGACGCTCCCTGCAGCTGTCTCTCTGCAGCACGGTGCATGTCACGGTGGACACCTGGAGCAGTGCTTATGGCCAGGGGCAATACATGTACTTTACTGCCCACTGGCTGAATGTATTTAGTGGCAGCGAGGCAGGAACCCCCCAGCAACCGGGCCAATTGCTGTTGGCACCTCCACATGCTTTCCAGCCAGGATTGCAGCAGACCACCCAACAACTATCCGCTTCCACCTCCATGAGCAGTCCGCCTGCTGGAGCGTCAGGGCATTGAGCTACCCTCGCTCCTTTATATCACATATGCCAGGTGAAACGCTGCCATGCAGTGTTAGACTTAGTTTGTCTTGGCAGTAGCAGCTACACAGGCCAGCTTGCTGCATTACATGCATGACTCCACGGCAGCTGGAAGTGGGCAAGGTAGTGAGTGACAATGGGACAAATATAGTGGCAGCGCTGAACCTGGGTCAATTTACGCATGCTCCCTCTATGGCACGTGTCCTAAATCTAGTGGTGCAGAGATTTCTAAAAACATTCATTGGCCTGCGCACAGTGCTGGCAAAGTCGCAGAAGCTTTGCACTCATTTCAGCCATTCATATGTATCTCGCCACGCTCTGGTGGAACTGCAGCATCAAAACGGTCTTCCGCCACACCACTTAATAGGTGACGTGCCGACCCGGTGGAATTCCACTCTTCATATGTTGCAGCGGCTCCTAGAGCAGCATAGAGCAGTGGACAATTTTGTCCAGCAGCAGCCAGAATCTTTCACCATAGGGAGCAGGTGCGGCTTTGATTTCCGGCAGTGGAGGCTGGTTTGAGATGCTTGCACTGTTCTAAGGCCCTTTGAAGAAGCCACAAAATTGGTCAGCCGGGACAGCTGCGGTGTGAACAACGTAAATTTGATAATATTTGTGCTGGAAAAGACACTCAAGCTCATGCAGCAGGGGGCAATGGGGGAAGGAAATCCTGGCCATCTGTCTGCCCGCCATGCTGTCACTAGGGGAGCCCCAACGCCAAAGTTCCCTTGCGGAGCAGGATGAGGAGCTTCAGTTAGAGAAGGAGGATTTTAATGAGGATGATGATGACCAGAAGGAGGAGGAGGAGACACAGCTGGATGATCTGGAGGATGAGGATGATGAGACTTTCAGGGACACAGCAGTTTCACAGAGAGAGGCTGAGATGGAATGAAGTGGCTCCTCAGGCACGCTGGGCAGGATGGCGAGTTGTATGCTCACATGCTTACGCACTGACAGGCGTATCCTAACCATAAGGCAGACTGACGAATACTGCTTCTGGACCCGTGGTATCAATCCAACATTGGGGATTGTTTTCCTCCCCAGGAAAGGAAAGAGAAATTAGTATCATTGCTGGAGAAGCTATGTAGTAACTCAGACCCCCTGGACTTCTGGGCAGGCAAACCAAACACTGTTGTCTACCTCCGCCTCCGTTTTCTACGCTTAGTAGGAGAGTAGCTGTTGTTAACGTTACTAATAGAGATGAGCGAGTAGTGAAATATTTGAAAGTTCGAAATTCGATTCGAATAGACCGCGAAATTCGACTATTCGACCGAATATCGAATCCCATTAAAGTCTATGGGAAAAAAATGCTCGCCACTTGGAAATCTCAATTCGACCACTTGGAGGTCACCAAGTCCACCCTGAAACCTCAGAAAAGGATGCCAACACTGCTGGAATGCAACTGGGACAGCAGGGGAAGCATGTCTGGGTGCATATAACGCGCCCAAGTCGCACTATTACGCCACTATCACAGCCTCTCAACAATACACTCCAAAGACAATCTAACCTCTCTGTAAAGTGAGACCATACAAGGAAACCTTCTTTCCTCTACATTGCCATGGACCCCAAGCCAAACTAGACAAAAAAGAAGATGAAATTCTGCACCCCTTAAAATCACGTTGCCTATGACAACCACAGATGGCATAGGCAAGGGGGAAAGCAAATAGACCCCACCCCTAATTGTCATTGTGTGTGTGTGTAAAATGTAGTCAGACATGTCTTCTTTAAAATGTAAAAACAACTCAAACACATGCAGAAGCCTTAAAATGCCCAAATTGTTGGCGCTAGAGATATCAGTGACCCGACCTGGCCCAGTGTCATGTCTAGCAGGTAAAGCAGTGGGGATGTGGAGGGATGCGTAGGACCGCAAAAGGCAGGAAGAGGCCGTGGGCTGGCCAGAGGCTCATGGAAAATTTTGTGGAGGCCCAAGAGGTGAGACGTCTTAAAAATTGTGTGGAGGCTAAAGAGGTGAGACTTCTTAAAAATTATGTGGAGGCCCAAGAGCTGAGACCTCTTAAAAATTATGTGGAGGCCCAAGAGGTGAGATCTCTTAAAAATTATGTGGAGGCCCAAGAGGTGAGACCTCTTAAACATTTTGTGGAGGCCCAAGAGGTGAGACCTCTTAAAAATTATGTGGAGGCCCAAGAGGTGAGACCCGTTAAAAATTGTGTGGAGGCTAAAGAGGTGAGACCTCTTAAAAATTGTTTGTAGGCCTAAGAGGTGAGACCTCTTAAAGATTTTGTGGAGCCAAGAGGTGAGACCTCTTAAAGATTTTGTGGAGGCCCAAGAGGTGAGACCTCTTAAAGATTTTGTGGAGGCCCAAGAGGTGAGACCTCTTAAA
>ONZH01010817.1:0-20010 GCA_900303285.1 Rhinella marina | reverse complement strand
CCCCCTCAATGTCTGGGTTCCTTGAATGGATTATACTTACCTGCTCCTTGGCACCCACGTCCCTCCGGATCCCTGCATGGCTGCCGCTGGATCTCCCTGTTGCTTGGACCAAAACACCAGTGACGGGGCAAACTGGTGAAAGGAGAAAGCACCTAACAGGCCACAACGGTGACCAGTCAAGGGGGCTCATCCAGTCTGGCCTGCTATTGCCTGCTCTCCCCATCGCAGATATTTTGGTCTGAGCAACAGGGAGATGCAGCGGCGGCCATGTGGGATCTGGAGGGACATGGGTGCGAGGAGCAGGCAAGTATAATCCATACAAGGGGCCCAGACATTGGGGGGATATTTAGATATTGGATAAACCCTTTTTACATTATTTTTAAAAAGAAATTAGAATTTCTTGTACCTCAAAAGGACTTTTCCTCTATGATGTACTAGAGAGGATTTATCTGCTGAGGTCCTTTTCAAGGCAGGATTTTAGCCGACTCAACTGAAGTGACTATTTCCCGTACCCAAGACTTTTCTATCTATTATGTACTAGGGAAGATTCATACTGTGAGGTCTTTCAGATACAGGATTTAGCGACTCACACTGAAGTGACTATTTCCTGTACTCCAAAAGGACCTTTTCCCATCTATTTGTATAGAGGATTCATCTGCTGAGGTCCTTTTCAAGGATAGGTTTAGCGTCTCACACTGAAGTGACTATTTCCTGTACTCCGAAAGGACTTTTCTATCTATTATGTACTAGGGAAGATTCATACTGCGGAGGTCCTTTTCAGGGATGATTTAGCCGTCTCACATGTGAAGTGACTATTTCCGTATCCAAAGGGACTTTTTTCTATTATGTGCTACAGAGGATCATACTGCTGAGGACCTTTTAAAGTTCCAGATAACTTGAACAAAGCAGTCATTGGCTGCCATCTCATAGACTCCAATGCTCAGGCAGGCTCTTTAGGAACATAGCTGTGGCAGCCCTAGATCATTCAGGAGTGACTCCGGTTGCACAACAACATCCAGCTCCCTGATCCTCGCTAGGAGGAGCCAATGCATGCGGGGGGCACGGTGTTCATAGTTTTTGAGCTCCCAGATGCATGGTCACATATGACAAAGCACCTAGGGGTTAAATATGTGCAATCAAACGTTATTGTCAATAGCATACATTAGTCTTGGGTGCCTGCCGTTTAAATTACCAGGCACCCAGGGATATGGCGCCATCTCTAAATACTGCGGCTGTATATTTTCACTGGGTAGTTTAGGAAGGGGTTAAAGCAGTGTAATACAGGGAGGGGGAGGGGTTTAGTGTGAAGGTCTATTAAGTCCTGGAGACATTCTGTGCTGATCTCTTGCACAGCTACAAGCTCCGAGCAGAAAAAGAAAAAAATAATTAAAAATTGGACAAATTAGTTTTTATTGAAGACAGTAAAAGCGGCAGATTTCACCTCTACATTTACAGTCGAAGATATCAGGCACGAGACATGAAAGTAGGAGTTTACAGGTGCAGGTTCAGACTAGGGTTGAGCGATATACCAGTCTTAGCGATATACCGCGGTATTAAGAAACACGATTGGCGATATCGCGTTTCCTAATAACTGCGTATTTTAAGCGGTCATGTGCGCTGACGCTTCAAAATCTGCGTCCGCTGCCCCTGCATCGTACATACAGATACCAATTACTTGCCTGCAGCGGCTGCTCCTGGCTCCTCCCAGCTCTCGTAATGAAGTCTCCGCCCTCGACATCAGAATCAAGCACAACTTGAGACAGGAAAAGTCTCATCCGTCCCCGAGTTAGCCTGCGAGTCTGTCCAAGGTTTGAGGAAGAGGAGTGAGAGAGACGCTAAGGCTCCTTACAGAGGAGCGTGTGTCAGGCTGTGGTCGGCATCGCAGCGCTGGCCGAACTCGGGGTACATAGATTCTGATTTATGATTCTTGTAACCCTTACAGTTCTCAAAAATTTGTTGCCCAAATGTCGGTATAATGTCTCCTTGTGGCCCCCATACAGTAAACGTCTCCTGTGGCCCCCATACAGTATAACGTCTCCTTGTGGCCCCCCATACAGTATATGTCTCTTGTGGCCCCATACGTATGTCTCCTTGTGGCCCCCATACAGTATAATGTCTCTTGTGGCTGCCCATACAGTATAATGTAGCCTTGTGGCTGCCCCCATACAGTATAATCTCCTTGTGGCTGCCCCATACAGTATACATGTCTCCTTGTGGTGCCCCATACAGTTAATGTTCCTTGTGGCCCCACAGTATAATGTCCTTGTGGCTGCCCCCATACAGTATAATTCCTTGTGGGCCCATACAGTATAATGTCTCCTTGTGGCTGCCCCATACAGTATAATGTCTCCTGTGGCTTGCCCCCATACAGTATAATGTCTTGTGCTGCCCCCAATACAGTATAATGTAGCTGCATATATAATTAAGCTAATGTGGTAGCTGCCCATAGTAATAATGTCTCCTTGTGTAGCTGGTAACATACAGTATAATGTCTCCTTGTGGCTGTCTATTGTGGCCCCCATACAGTATAATCTCCTTGTGGCCCCATACAGTATAAATGTTCTTGTGCCCCAGTATAATGTAGATGTTCCTTGTGGCTGCCCCATACATATAGATGTAGCCTTGTTGTGGCTGAGCCCCCATACAGTATAAGAGATGTAGCCTTGTGGCTGCCCCCATACAGTATAATGGCGTGGCCCCCATACACCCATAACATCTCCTTGTATACATATGTCTCCTTGTGGCCCCATACAGTATAATGTAGCCTTGTGGCCCCCATACAGTTAATGTCTCCTTGTGGCTGCCCATACAGTATAATGTGCTTGTGGCTGCCCCCATCAGTATAAATGAAGCTTTGTGCTCCCATACAGTATATGGTTAGCCTTGTGGCTGCCCATACAGTACAGTGCTCCAGACAAAAAAAAAAACAAGGAGCCATTGGCTCCTAACCTGAAAAATTTAGGCGCCAAATAAAATTTTTAGCGCAAATTTAAATACATAAAATTATAACGTCCGGCCCTACAATGTCCACACGACCCCCCTCCTCCATAAATCTCCCACCGACCCCCTCATCAATGTCACACAGCGACCCCCCTCCTCATACAATGTACAAATGCGACCCTCCTCCATACAATGTCACACAGCGACCCCTCCTCCCAATGTACAGCGACCCCCCTCCTCACAGCCAGCGACCCCCCCTCCATACAATGTCACACAGCGACCCCTCTGCCATACAATGTCGCACAGCGACCTCCTCCTCCATACAATGTCACACAGCGCCCCCCTCCCGTGCCCTTCCTCGATACAATGTACACAACAGCGACCCCCCCTCCTCCATACAATGTCACACAGCGACCCTCCTACTCAGCGATTTTACAATGTCACACGTGACCCCCCCCTCCATAAAATTCCACACAGCGACCCTCCTCCCCTCCATACAATGTCACCAGCGACCCCCCTCTCCATACAATGTCACACAGCGACCCCCCCTCCTCCATACAATGTACAGCGACCCCCCCTTCCATACAATGTCACACAGCGACCCTCCCCTACAGCGACCCCCTCCATACAATGTACACCCCCCTCCTCCATCAATGCCCCCTCATACAATCCATACAATGTCAACAGCGCAATGTCACCTCCATACAATGTCACACAGCGCCCCCCTCCTCCATACAATGTCACATCTACCTCTCTCCAGCAACTGACTCTCTCCTCTCAGTCCTGACTCTCTCCCTGCTGGAGCAGTCGTGTGCGACCTCATTACTCTGTATACAGTAGGCCAGTGCCTATGCAAGCAGAGCGCGCCGGCTTCCGACCACGTGACCTAGGAATGTCACGTGGTATTGTGACGTCACCAGGTCCTTATGGCTCATGGACTTTAGCCGCTACCATTGAAAAAGTCCTTGATACTGGTATGGTAATGTCTAAATCCCATACCGTAAAAGGGACCTCCTGACGTTACGAGGTCACGTGACTTCCTCAAGTCACATGATTGTAGGCGCGTCTTATTCAGTTTAGCCTCGCTGGTGTACACGCTGCCACGAGTTTGTTTCTCTCTGCGTCTCCCATTGAGCCACTGCAGGTCCTTCTACAGGTAAGTTTTATGGGTGGCACAACAGTAAATATGGTGGGTTCACCAACAGGTGCAAGGAGACATAATGGTGGGTGCAGTATATGGGGAGGGGGTGCAAGGAGAATGGGGGCATAACTGGGGAGGGGGTGCAGGTACATATGTGGGTGCAGTATGGGGGGGGTGCAAGGAGACATAATGGTGGGTGCAGTACATGGGGAGGGGTGCAGGAGACATAATGGTGGGTGCAGTACATGGGGGAGGGGGTGCAAGGAGACATAATGGTGGGTGCAGTAGTACATGGGGGAGGGGGGTGCAAGGAGACATAATGGTGGGTGCAGTAGTACATGGGGGAGGGGGTGCAAGGAGACATAATGGTGGGTGCTGTAGTACAGGGGGGAGGGGGTGCAAGGAGACATAATGGTGGGTGCAGTACATGGGGGAGGGGGGTGCAAGGAGACATAATGGTGGGTGCAGTAGTACATGGGGGAGGGGGGTGCAAGGAGACATAATGGTGGGTGCAGTAGTACATGGGGAGGGGGGGTGCAAGGAGACATAATGGTGGGTGCAGTAGTACATGGGGGAGGGGGGTGCAAGGAGACATAATGGTGGGTGCAGTAGTACATGGGGGAGGGGGGTGTAAGGAGACATAACATAATGGTGGGTGCAGTATATGGGGGGGTGCAAGGAGACATAATGGTGGGTGCAGTATATGGGAGGGGTGCAAGGAGACATAATGGTGGGTGCAGTATATGGGGGGGTGCAAGGAGACATAATGGTGGGTGCAGTAGTACATGGGGGAGGGGGGTGCAAGGAGACATAATGGTGGGTGCAGTAGTACATGGGGAGGGGGTGCAAGGAGACATAATGGTGGGTGCAGTAGTACATGGGGGAGGGGGGTGCAAGGAGACATAATGGTGGGTGCAGTAGTACATGGGGGAGGGGGGTGCAAGGAGACATAATGGTGGATGCAAGTAGTACATGGGGGAGGGGGGTGCAAGGAGACAAAATGGTGGGTGCAGTATATGGGGAGGGGGGTGCAAGGAGACATAATGGTGGGTGCAGTATATGCAGGGCCGCCATCAGGGGGGTACAGCAGAACCTGCTGTGGGGGGGCCGGGCAGATTCGTCAAGAAAGGGGGGCCTGGGCGCCTGTCAACAATCCCCGTCAACCAGGCCCGGACTGGCCATCTGGCCGATCGGGCCGCTCCATATTTTAAATAATTGGGCCGCTGTGAGGTGGCTACTGAACTCAATTGTATCTGCATCCACTAGATGCAGATACAATTGTGCCTGCAGTAGCGAGCGCCAGAGGAACAAGGGAACCTCTGGTTCCCTGCTCCTCTATTCCCGTTGGCCGGTGCACTCATGTGACGTAGGCGGTGTGATGACGTCATCGCGCCGCCTGCGACGTTCCTCAGGAGCAGACCCGCCAGAAGAGGCCGGGTCTGCATCGTGGGACCGAGCCTGGACAGGTAAGCATAAACTGCCCTCTCCCTATGCAGCACTAACCCTAATACTGGCCCTGCCTCCCTATTACAGACCCTCAATACTGGCCCCTGACCCCCAATACTGGCCCTACCTCCTTATTACAGACCCTCTATACTGGCCCCTGACCCCTAATACTGGCCCTGCCTCCCTATTACAGACCCTCTATACTGGCCCCTGACCCCTAATACTGGCCCTGCCTCCCTATTACAGACCCTCTATACTGGCCCTACCTTACCCTAACCCTAATACTGGCCCCTGACCCCCAATACTGGCCCTGCCTCCCTATTACAGACCCTCTATACTGGCCCCTGACCCCTAATACTGGCCCCTGCTCCCCTATTACATACCCTCTATACTGGCCCTACCTTACCCTAACCCTAATACTGGCTACTGACCCCGAATACTGGCCCTGCCTTACCCTAACCCTAATACTGGCTACTGACCCCGAATACTGGTACTAACCTTGAACCCCTAACCCTGATACTGGCCCCTGACCCCCTAGTATTGACCTCTAATACTGGCCCTGTCTCACCCCCCTAATACTGGCATGTCCTAACCTAGTACTGAAACCCTAACCCTAATACTGACCTCTAATACTGTCCCTAACCCTAATATTGACTGCTGACCCTAATATACTGTACTGACTCCTAATACTTTCTCTAACTCTAATAGTACGCCATACTGACCCCTAACCCTACTACTGACCACTAACCCTAAAGCTACATTCACATGACCATATTTGTTTTGCGGTCCACAATTGCGGATCCCCAAAAACACGGATACTGGCCGCTTGCGGACACCCACTGCTGTTTTGACTCACTGTGCGGCACGGTGCAGGAGCAGTGCAATGGGAGGGACTGCCCTCCTAACCGGCAGTCTAGAAGCTCCACCCCTCCGCCGCAGAAGAGCCGGGTGACGTCACTTCTGCTTGCCCCGCCAGCTCCTCATTCTCTTTAGTGTTTGCCGTGTCCGTGCCTCCTTCCCGGTCTCCCAGTACCGACCCCCCCTACCCCCGCTCTGTGTGGACTAGAGAGCGTCTCCCAGCGCAGGGCCTGGACACAGCGGGACGGACAGCGAGAAAAGGTGAGGCCTGTGATCACTGTGTTTATTATCCCTGTACAGTGACATCGCTGTGTTTGTTATCCCTGTACAGTGACATCGCTGTGTTTATTATCTCTGTACTGTGACATCACTGTGTTTATTATCGCTGTACAGTGACATCGCTGTCTGTATTATCCCAGTGCAGGAAGAGGTAAGTGGTCTGTGTTTGTGTGTTTGTTTTCTATTTTTCAGGGTCATGAATGCAGAGGACTACGTCGGACCAGCTTTTTTTTTTTTTTTTTTTTTTAATAAAATGGTCAAACAGGTGTCTGGGGGAGTGTTTATTTCAATAAAATGTTTTATACTTGTGTGTGTGTATTTTTTTTACAATACTACAGTTTTAGTAATTAAGGCTGTCTACAGACGGCCCTGATTACTAATATTGGGCTTAGTGCTTGCCGGTATGGCAGGCCAGCACTAACCCCAACATCTATTACCTCGGCACCCACCGCCACCAGGGGTGCCGGGAAGAGCCGGGTACCCGCAAGACCGGACCTTCTAAATTGAGGGTCTGGCTCTGGGGCGGCTGCAGGCTGGTACCATTAGGCTGGGAAGGGCCAATAACTGTGTCCCTTCCCACCCTGGTAGTGCCAGGCTGCCGCTGCTGGTTGTATCTGGCTGGCGAAGGAAAAAGGGGGGACCCCACGCCATTTTTTAAAAATTATTTTTGTAAAAAAAATGGCGTGGGGGTCCCACGTGAGGAGGCTAAATCCCATCACTCAGAAGGACCTTTCCTACATGACACCTTCACGGTATAGGATAGGTGGAAAAGGTCCTTCTACAGTATGGGAAATAGCCATTCCTAGGTGAGGTGGCTAAATCCCATAATTCAGAAGGACCTTTCCTACATGACACCTTCACGGTATAGAATAGGTGGAAAAGGTCCTTCTACAGTATGGGAAATAGTCATTCCTATGTGAGGAGGCTAAATCCCATCACTCTGAAGGACCTTTCCTGCATGACACCTTCTCCGTATAAGATAGATGGAAAAGGTCCTTCTACAGTATGGGAAATAGTCATTCCTATGTGAGGAGGCTAAATCCCATCACTCTGAAGGACCTTTCCTACATGACACCTTCTCCGTATAAGATAGATGGAAAAGGTCCTTCTACAGTATGGGAAATAGTCATTCCTATGTGAGGAGGCTAAATCCCATCACTCTAAAGGACCTTTCCTTCATGACACCTTCACCGTATAAGATAGATGGAAAAGGTCCTTCTACAGTATGGGAAATAGTCATTCCTATGTGAGGAGGCTAAATCCCATCACTGAGAAGGACCTTTCCTACATGACACCTTCACGGTATAGGATAGATGGAAAAGGTCCTTCTACAGTATGGGAAATAGTCATTCCTATGTGAGGAGGCTAAATCCCATAATTCAGAAGGACCTTTCCTACATGACACCTTCACCGTATAAGATAGATGGAAAAGGTCCTTCTACAGTATGGGAAATAGCCATTCCTCAGTGAACTGGCTAAATCCCATCACTGAGAAGGACCTTTCCTACATGACACCTTCACCGTATAGAATAGATGAAAAGGTCCTTCTACAGTATGGGAAATAGTCATTCCTATGTGAGGAGGCTAAATCCCATAATTCAGAAGGACCTTTCCTACATGACACCTTCACTGTATAAGATAGATGGAAAAGGTCCTTCTACAGTATGGGAAATAGCCATTCCTCAGTGAACTGGCTAAATCCCATCATTGAGAAGGACCTTTCCTACATGACACCTTCACCGTATAGAATAGATGAAAAGGTCCTTCTACAGTATGGGAAATAGTCATTCCTATGTGAGGAGGCTAAATCCCATAATTCAGAAGGACCTTTCCTACATGACACCTTCACGGTATAGAATAGGTGGAAAAGGTCCTTCTACAGTATGGGAAATAGTCATTCCTAGGTGAGGAGGCTAAATCCCATCACTCAGAAGGACCTTTCCTACATGACACCTTCACGGTATAGAATAGGTGGAAAAGGTCCTTCTACAGTATGGGAAATAGTCATTCCTATGTGAGGAGGCTAAATCCCATCACTGAGAAGGACCTTTCCTACATGACACCTTCACGGTATAGAATAGGTGGAAAAGGTCCTTCTACAGTATGGGAAATAGTCATTCCTAGGTGAGGAGGCTAAATCCCATAATTCAGAAGGACCTTTCCTACATGACACCTTCACGGTATAGAATAGGTGGAAAAGGTCCTTCTACAGTATGGGAAATAGTCATTCCTATGTGAGGAGGCAAAATCCCATCACTGAGAAGGACCTTTCCTACATGACACCTTCACGGTATAGAATAGGTGGAAAAGGTCCTTCTACAGTATGGGAAATAGTCATTCCTAGGTGAGGAGGCTAAATCCCATAATTCAGAAGGACCTTTCCTACATGACACCTTCACGGTATAGAATAGGTGGAAAAGGTCCTTCTACAGTATGGGAAATAGCCAATTCACTGTGGAATGTCTAAATCCCATATCTATGCAGGACCTCACCACTAGGGGGTAAAAAGGTCCTTAGCAGTCATGGGAAATAGCCAATTCACTGTGAGATGGCTAAATCCTATAACTATGCAGGACCTCACCACTAGGGGGCCAAAAGGTCCTTACCAGTTATGGGAAATAGACAGCTGCTATAGAGCTGGCTATTTCCCATACTGGGGAGGGACCAGGTCCTCTTACGGTATGGGATTTAGTCACAACCATACTGGTATGTATACCATTTACACCATTTCTAGTACATTTCAGGCCAAACTGGGCCCCCTGTAGATACAGTCACACTGGGGGCCCGGCCTGGCCTGAATAGTACTAGGAAAGACACTGCTCCCGGCACCCCTACTCCTCTTGGGCCCCGAAGCAGCTGCTTCCCCTGCTTCCCCTGTAGTTACGCCCCTGGGTCCGTAGGCTCCGTTCAGCTCAATTATGTCCCGAATCCGTCCTTTCCGTTCTCCTGCTCCTATAACGGAGCAGGAGAATGGAAGGGCTGAACGGTGATGTGAACAAGCCCTAACAGTGATTGACAGAACGACTGTTTGGTAAATCATTGACCCATGTAAAAGGGTCTTTAGTTGAATCTGCCACATGATTCAGTAGGTACGTTCACATCAGTGCTCAAAATCTGGCAGGCTGTTCTGGCAGAGGAACAGCCTGCCAGAATTCACAGTATCCAGCATAGCCAGATAATGCCGAGAACATCCAGATCCCCATAGACTGTAATAGGATCTGGCGGTAACCTGGGTATTTTCCAGCAAAACCTCACATTAGCATCATTACTACTTGTGTATGTATATAAATGTTTGTATCTATACAGCAGACATGCACAATTGAAATCAATTATTCTGTTTAACAGAGACTTGAAGCAGTCACATCTCACTGTTTCAGAGCATCTTCCTTAGCTACTTAATGTTAGTAGCAGATTGGGATTTCCTTGTGGGAAAATAATATCTTGGCCTTCTGGTAAACATTTGCTGAGGTAAGCCAAGTGTTTGTGTTATTATTTTCATCCTCCCCCTTCTCTGTCCTCGCCCTCCTCCCTTCTTGTTTCTAGCACAGTGATGTTTATCTCCCACCTCCCTTCTTTGCAGATCTGTGTACTAGAAGGGCAATCAGTAAGCTATAGCCCTTATAGCAAAGACGCGGTGGTACAGTTAATGGGTATTTTGCTATTAAGCCATTTTAATTGACACATCTATAAATAATTATTCAAAGTGGTGAAAAATGTATGTAAAGGAATAGCAAGCATACAAATGGAAATGTTATTCAGAGAGTTGCTAATATTACTCACAACTAAGTATTTTATACGAACAAAACTGAGTATTTCAGATAAAATATTTATATAATCGTGAAGTATATTTATGGGCTTATAAAAAAGTGCAATGAAAAATTATGCTAATCACTAATACCCAATCTGAAATGACCAATTCAAAATGTTAAGTATTGCATTCAACGGCATAGTATATGTTGGTAGGATACATTTTTATATCGTGTCTTTAATCATTTCTGGCAAATGGAAGAACCATTACATCCTAACTATGGTCTCCTAATTACAATAGGATGCAATAGTACATCTTAATGATCCTTCTGGTAAAGAAACAGGACCTGCATACAGGGGTGGATTTGGCACTTTTGGAGTACCAAGCAAAGTTAACTCCACACACTAATAATAATGCCCCCTATTGTGCCCCAGTAGTAATAATGATCCATATAGTGCCCCCAGTAGTAATAATGTCCCCAGTTGTGTCCCACTAGTTATAAAGATCCCCTATAGAGCCAGAGTAATAATAATTCCCCTATAGAGCTCCCATTAGTAATAAGGCCCCCTATACTGTAGTGGTGCCCCCGGTAGTAATAAAACCCCAATAGTGTCATCAGTAGTCCTAAGGCAGCCAGTAGTAATAAGGCCCCCTATAGTATTAAGTCTGACTACAGTGACTTTAATAGTAATAAGACCCCTACAGTGTCCCCAGTAGTAATAAAGCCCCCTTTAATGTCCCTATAGTATGTTCCCCAAAAGTGGCAAAGAAAAGAAAATCAAATACTCACCTAACTTCATGCTGCCATCTGCGATGTGATGCGCGTCACAGTTCTCTTCCGGCCTGCAGCTTGAGATGATTGCACCCTAATGCACATTTTTCGATGATGTCATTGCACCACCTGTGCTGTTTGCACACTGTCTCACAGAGTTGTGGCCTATGAAGGTTAACAGAGGAGCAGGGAGCCTGAGGATGGCAATACCGTTGATGGTAGAGCTTGATTTGGATCCCTGGACAAAACATCCATGCCCAAGCCCCAGATGTTGGGGCCCAGCAGGGGGCACCCTTATGTCACATGTTTGTATAGTTTGCTTGATGTTAAGTTATCCAAGACTATAACAGACTGCACAGAGTGGCCAAACCACGCCCAACAGATGTTTATTTCAGCACAGCGAGGAGATGAAGAGCCAGCCGTGGAGTGATGGAATTCCAACCTAGCGGCAGGGGCCAAGTAAGTATGATCACCACCTCAAGTCAGCTACTCTGTGAGGTCTGTCAAAGTTTACGATAACGTCTTTAAAGACTGCCGCTGCTCACACAATTATCTTGGGAGTCTGACTGTGATTGGCAGGATCTGAGAAACCAGTTTTTAAAAAGAACCTGTCATCACGAAATGCAGAGCAATCTGTAGGCAGTGTTGAAAAGATTGATATATAGTTTTAATATGTAGAAAAGATTCATTAAAACTGCTCTTTCTGAGTTCAATTGTACATGTGGGCTGTCTTATCAGTGACTGACAGCTTTCCCAGTTAGAATGGCTTGTACAACAATGCTCTGACAATAAATACTGGTGACTCGTGCTTCAGTCATGATTATCAGATATGGATTGTATTTGCATGACTTAGGCTACTTTCACACTGGCTGCAGGCCTGATCCGGCAGGTGAAGGGTGCTGCCGGATCAGGCCTGCCGCAGTGACATGTGTGGAGCCGGAACCGCGCTCCGGCCCCACACATGTCACACAGTACATACATATACATACACACATATAGACATACAAACACACATACATACTTACATGCTCCCCGGCAGGTCTTCGGAGCGTCAGGACGGCTCACACAGGTCACGATTCCCCACAGCGCCCTCTGCTGGGCGCCTGGTGGAATCGTCATCTGACGATTCCAGCAGGCACCCAGCAGAGGGCGCTGTGGGGAATCGTGACCTGTGTGAGCCGTCCTGACGCTCCGAAGACCTGCCGGAGAGCATGTAAGTATGTATGTGTGTTTGTATGTCTTTATGTGTGTGTATGTTTATGTCTGTATGTGTCTATGTGTACCCGGATCCGTAATGGACTCCATTGAAAGTCAATGGAGGGCGGATCCGGTTACCATTATGGTCACACCAGACGGATCCACCCCCATTGACTTGCATTGGGGGTCATTCCGGATCCGTCTTGGTGCGGATGCCTGGACCGGAGAGCAAACCGCAGCATGCTGCGGTTTGTTCTCCGGTCTGAAGACGGAACGGAATGCTTTCAGGAGCATTCCGTTGTCTTCAGTTCAGTTTTGTCCCCATTGACAATGAATGGGGACAAAACTGAAGCGTTTTATTCCGGTATTGAGCCCCTATGACGGAACTCAATACCGGAATTTTAAAACGCTAGTGTGAAAGTAGCCTTAAGCTATTAAAAGGGTACTTGTTTGATGACAATGAAGTTGCATCTTAGACACAGAAGAGGACTGGTTCAAAAGAAAAAGATATTTACTGTATGTTAAATTGGAGAAACTACGCTTGAATAAAGCTAGTGGGGTACACTTACAATGCTGTTCTAACACCTCTCTTGAGGCAGTTTATTCACACCTAATAGTTTCAGTCATGTAAATGCAATTAAGAACTTACATACATGACTGAAGCATCAGTATTTAATGATGGAGAATTCTCGTACAAGCCATTTTAATTGAGAAAGCTAGTTGGATGGCTAGCAAAATGTCTTTAAGAAAACAAATACAACTCCAGTTGCTCTGACTCATTACTGCTGATATAGTGGCAGATGATTTAAGTTATAAGTTTGCATAGATGATTTTAAGTGTTGAACAAACGTTCTCAGTATAATCATTAAATTCTCTACATACATTTATACTACATGATTATCTTTCAACATGAACTGTTAGTGTTCGAATTATAATGACCATTTGATTGTCTAAATACCTCCTAAATGCATACAGTATACATAGATAATAGAGATGAGCGAGTAGTGTTCGATCGAGCTGGTATTCGATCGAATACTACGATATTCGGCACACTCGATTTCAATCGAGTATAACGGCGATGGCGCACTTAGAATTCGTTTCCCCTCCCACCTTCCCTGGCGCTCTTTTTCCACCAATCAACATGCAGGGGGGGTATGACAGGCACGCTGAGCACGCTGGCAGCGCGAAAACAGCGTCTACATGCATTGGCTGGAAAAACCATGTGACCTCGAATATTAAAAACTCAGCTCTTCCTGCTCGTACGCATATGCTGCGTGAACTTAGTCAGGGACAGAGGCTGGAGAAGGGAGAGACAGATTTTAGCTGTTGGACAGGCAGGAGCGTGAATAAAAGCCCTTATCAGGGCTACTACAGTGGACTTCAGTGATAGGTTTACTACAATATAGACTTTACAGAGAACGGCTGCTGTATTCAGGGATAGCTGCTGGAGTAGGGACAGAGAGAGGCATTAGTGGTGTATTAGGTGCTCTGCTACATACCAAACTATATTTGGCACTACTGCTGTGTACCTTGAAATATACAATATCTAGGCCTTTTAATTGGCAACTGTACTGTGCGTTCTCTTGCTAAATAATTTCACATACCTGCTGTAAATACCCACCGTCTGTTCAGTTAGTACACGGCTGTGTACTTTGAAATATACAATATCTAGGCATTTTAATAGGCCACTGTACTGTGCGTTCTCTTGCTAAATTATCTCACATACCTGGTGTAAATACCCACCGTCTGTTCAGTTACTACACGGCTGTGTACTTTGAAATATACAATATCTAGGCATTTTAATAGGCCACTGTACTGTGCGTTCTCTTGTTAAATTATCTCACATACCTGGTGTAAATACCCACCGTCTGTTCAGTTACTACACGGCTTTGTACTTTGAAATATACAATATCTAGGCCATTTAATAGGCCACTGTACTGTGCGTTCTCTTGTTAAATTATCTCACATACCTGGTGTAAATACCCACCGTCTGTTCAGTTACTACACGGCTTTGTACTTTGAAATATACAATATCTAGGCCATTTAATAGGCCACTGTACTGTGCGTTCTCTTGCTAAATTATCTCACATACCTGGTGTAAATACCCACCGTCTGTTCAGTTACTACACGGCTTTGTACTTTGAAATATACAATATCTAGGCCATTTAATAGGCCACTGTACTGTGCGTTTCTTGTTAAATTATCTCACATACCTGGTGTACATACCCACCGTCTGTTCAGTTACTACACGGCTTTGTACTTTGAAATATACAATATCTAGGCATTTTAATAGGCCACTGTACTGTGCGTTCTCTTGTTAAATTATCTCACATACCTGGTGTAAATACCCACCGTCTGTTCAGTTACTACACGGCTTTGTACTTTGAAATATACAATATCTAGGCCATTTAATAGGCCACTGTACTGTGCGTTTTCTTGTTAAATTATCTCACATACCTGGTGTACATACCCACCGTCTGTTCAGTTACTACACGGCTTTGTACTTTGAAATATACAATATCTAGGCATTTTAATAGGCCACTGTACTGTGCGTTCTCTTGCTAAATTATCTCACATACCTGGTGTAAATACCCACCGTCTGTTCAGTTACTACACGGCTTTGTACTTTGAAATATACAATATCTAGGCATTTTAATAGGCCACTGTACTGTGCGTTCTCTTGCTAAATTATCTCACATACCTGGTGTAAATACCCACCGTCTGTTCAGTTACTACACGGCTTTGTACTTTGAAATATACAATATCTAGGCCATTTAATAGGCCACTGTACTGTGCGTTTTCTTGTTAAATTATCTCACATACCTGGTGTACATACCCACCGTCTGTTCAGTTACTACACGGCTGTGTACTTTGAAATATACAATATCTAGGCATTTTAATAGGCCACTGTACTGTGCGTTCTCTTGCTAAATTATCTCACATACCTGGTGTAAATACCCACCGTCTGTTCAGTTACTACACGGCTTTGTACTTTGAAATATACAATATCTAGGCATTTTAATAGGCCACTGTACTGTGCGTTCTCTTGCTAAATTATCTCACATACCTGGTGTAAATACCCACCGTCTGTTCAGTTACTACACGGCTTTGTACTTTGAAATATACAATATCTAGGCCATTTAATAGGCCACTGTACTGTGCGTTTTCTTGTTAAATTATCTCACATACCTGGTGTAATACCCACCGTCTGTTCAGTTACTACACGGCTGTGTACTTTGAAATATACAATATCTAGGCATTTTAATAGGCCACTGTACTGTGCGTTCTCTTGTTAAATTATCTCACATACCTGGTGTAAATACCCACCGTCTGTTCAGTTACTACACGGCTTTGTACTTTGAAATATACAATATCTAGGCCATTTAATAGGCCACTGTACTGTGCGTTTCTTGTTAAATTATCTCACATACCTGGTGTACATACCCACCGTCTGTTCAGTTACTACACGGCTTTGTACTTTGAAATATACAATATCTAGGCATTTTAATAGGCCACTGTACTGTGCGTTCTCTTGCTAAATTATCTCACATACCTGGTGTAAATACCCACCGTCTGTTCAGTTACTACACGGCTTTGTACTTTGAAATATACAATATCTAGGCCATTTAATAGGCCACTGTACTGTGCGTTTTCTTGTTAAATTATCTCACATACCTGGTGTACATACCCACCGTCTGTTCAGTTACTACACGGCTTTGTACTTTGAAATATACAATATCTAGGCATTTTAATAGGCCACTGTACTGTGCGTTCTCTTGCTAAATTATCTCACATACCTGGTGTAAATACCCACCGTCTGTTCAGTTACTACACGGCTTTGTACTTTGAAATATACAATATCTAGGCCATTTAATAGGCCACTGTACTGTGCGTTCTCTTGTTAAATTATCTCACATACCTGGTGTAAATACCCACCGTCTGTTCAGTTACTACACGGCTTTGTACTTTGAAATATACAATATCTAGGCCATTTAATAGGCCACTGTACTGTGCGTTTCTTGTTAAATTATCTCACATACCTGGTGTACATACCCACCGTCTGTTCAGTTACTACACGGCTTTGTACTTTGAAATATACAATATCTAGGCATTTTAATAGGCCACTGTACTGTGCGTTCTCTTGTTAAATTATCTCACATACCTGGTGTAAATACCCACCGTCTGTTCAGTTACTACACGGCTTTGTACTTTGAAATATACAATATCTAGGCATTTTAATAGGCCACTGTACTGTGCGTTCTCTTGCTAAATTATCTCACATACCTGGTGTAAATACCCACCGTCTGTTCAGTTACTACACGGCTTTGTACTTTGAAATATACAATATCTAGGCCATTTAATAGGCCACTGTACTGTGCGTTTTCTTGTTAAATTATCTCACATACCTGGTGTACATACCCACCGTCTGTTCAGTTACTACACGGCTGTGTACTTTGAAATATACAATATCTAGGCATTTTAATAGGCCACTGTACTGTGCGTTCTCTTGTTAAATTATCTCACATACCTGGTGTAAATACCCACCGTCTGTTTCAGTTACTACACGGCTTTGTACTTTGAAATATACAATATCTAGGCCATTTAATAGGCCACTGTACTGTGCGTTTTCTTGTTAAATTATCTCACATACCTGGTGTACATACCCACCGTCTGTTCAGTTACTACACGGCTTTGTACTTTGAAATATACAATATCTAGGCATTTTAATAGGCCACTGTACTGTGCGTTCTCTTGCTAAATTATCTCACATACCTGGTGTAAATACCCACCGTCTGTTCAGTTACTACACGGCTGTGTACTTTGAAATATACAATATCTAGGCCATTTAATAGGCCACTGTACTGTGCGTTTCTTGTTAAATTATCTCACATACCTGGTGTACATACCCACCGTCTGTTCAGTTACTACACGGCTGTGTACTTTGAAATATACAATATCTAGGCATTTTAATAGGCCACTGTACTGTGCGTTCTCTTGTTAAATTATCTCACATACCTGGTGTAAATACCCACCGTCTGTTCAGTTAGTACACGGCTGTGTACTTTGAAATATACAATATCTAGGCCTTTTAATAGGCCACTGTACTGTGCGTTCTCTTGCTAAAGTATTTCACATACCTAATTATATACCCAAATATTGTATTTGCAACAAAAAAAAAATAAAATGCGGAGGGGGGCTAGCGGAATAGGACGTGGACGTGGACGAGGACGGGGGCGCGGAAATGCTGTTGGGGGCCTTGTTGAAGCCAGTGGGGATACAATGTGTGCTGGTGAGGATCAGCCAGGATCCCGCTCATCCAGAATCCCTGCCTTTATGGGACAGTTAAGCAGGGGGCGGGTTACACCGCTGTTGAGGCCTGAGCAGGTTGAACAGGTGGTGCAATGGATAGCCGATAGCGCTTCCACACAGTTGTCCACCAGCCAGTCATCCACACAGTCTCACTCTGACCCTCCTTCCTCCACACCTGGCCAACAGAGTCATCCCACCCTTGACCCCTCCCAGGAGCTCTTTTCGGGTCCTTTTTCAGATGTGCCGGAAGAATCCCAGGAGCTAGCAGAGGAATTTGTTTGTAGTGATGCCCAAACACTGGAGTTTTCGCCATCTCCTGCTGATGTGGACCCTGAGCCAGCATCTGTTATCATGAGCGATGATGATGATGAGACGCAGTTGCCATCAAGGGAGGCTGTTGGAATGTCCAGTGGGCAGGAGGAGGAGCAGAGTGAGGAAGTGGAAGAGGAGCTGGTGGATGACGAAATGACCGACCCCACTTGGCCAGGGGTGATGTCCAGCGAGGAAAGCAGTGGAGAGGTGGTGGTCTGCGCAGCACCGAAAAAGGCAGCAAGAGGCAGAGGGATGTCCACAGGCAGAGGGATGTCCACAGGCAGAGGGATGTCCACAGGCAGAGGGATGGCCACAGGCAGAGGGATGGCCACAGGCAGAGGGATGGCCACAGGCAGAGGACAGTTCAGACAGAGAAGTGAGGCCACAGCCAGCAGGGCCGAAGCTGTTCCCGCCAGCGGCCAGTCGCGCGAAGCTCCCCCATCGAGGCCTCGTACTTCTGTGGTGTGGAGATATTTTAATGTTTGTGCGGATGACAAACTGAGCGCGGTTTGCACACTCTGCCACTCAAAACTGAGTAGGGGCTCTGAGAAGAGCAATCTGACCACCTCAGGCATGCGGCGTCACTTGGAATTCAAGCACTGGGCTGAGTGGGAGAGAGCAAACGCAATACAAACTGCGCCCGGTCTTGCTGCCACTGCCTCTTCCCCTTTGTTGTGTGCTGCCACTGCGGTCCAGACCTCCAGCCAGGACACCTCCACATCTGCCTCTGCCTCTGCTACTTTGGGGCCTTCTCCTTCAGCCTCCCCTTCCCCCGCCCTTCCCCCGCCTCTTCGCCTGCACCTTCACACTCCTCGTCCCAACAACTGTCCATCTCGCAGGCGTTCGACCGCAGGCGGAAGTACGCCTCGAGTCACCCCCAAGCCCAAGCCTTAAACTGCCACATCTCCAAACTGCTGGCCCTGGAGATGTTGCCGTTTAGGCTTGTGGAGACGCAGGCCTTCCGCGACCTGATGGCGGCTGCCGCACCTCGCTATTCCGTCCCTAGCCGCCACTACTTTTCCCGGAGTGCCGTCCCCGCCCTGCACCAGCACGTGTCGCGTAACATCAGGCGGGCCCTGAGGTACGCAGTCAGCGCAAAGGTCCACTTGACCACCGACTCATGGACAAGCGCTTGCGGCCAGGGACGATACATTTCTCTGACGGCACACTGGGTGAATGTAGTGGAGGCGGGGACGGGGTCGCAAACAGAGACGGCCTACCTACCACCCCGCCAAGATTGCCAGCATGGGTTCTGATAAACCCCCCCCTCCTCCTCCTCCTCCTCCTCCTCCTCCTGTGCCTTAACATCTCCCTCAGCCGCTAGCTGGAAGCGTTGCAGCACTGGCGCGGGGAGACGTCAGCAGGCGGTGCTAAAGCTCATCAGCTTGGGCGACAGGAAGCACAGCGCCCCAGAGGTGAGGGACGCCATATTGCAGCAGACGGAGATGTGGCTGTCGCCGCTGCAGCTAGGACCAGGCATGGTCGTGTGCGATAACGGCCGTAACCTGGTGGCGGCTCTGGAGCTTGCCGAACTCAATCACGTACCATGCCTGGCCCACGTTTTTAATCTGGTAGTCCAAAAATTTCTGAAGACTTACCCCAACCTGGCAGAGCTACTGGTGAAAGTGCGGCGCTTGTGCGCTCACTTTCGGAAGTCAACTGTAGCTGCTGCTAGCTTAAAAAAACTCCAGCAACGCCTCCATTTGCCTCAACATCGGCTGTTGTGCGACCTGCCGACTCGCTGGAATTCCACCTATTCCATGTTGGCCAGGGTGTGTGAGCAGCAGAGAGCATTGATGGAGTACCAGATTAATAATCCACGCGTGCCTCCAACTCAGCTCCCTCAGTTTGCCAACCACGAGTGGCCATGGATGGCAGACATATGCGATGTACTGCGTATCTTTGAGGAGTCCACCAAGAAGGTCAGCAGCGAGGACGCTATAGTGAGCGTAACCATTCCGCTCCTAGGCGTCCTTAAAGAATCGCTCATCGCATAAGGGAGAACGC